>JAABOM020002803.1:0-20563 GCA_011800125.2 Solanum clarkiae
GGTTCTTTTTTTTTTTTTTTAATTCTTCAGCCTTTTGCCTTGCTTTTACACTTCATTTTTTTAACTCACAATTAAGGAATTACTTATATTTCTTGTACCCAGCACAAAATTTTTCTCCTCTCCTTGTATCACAAATTTCCCCCTGATTTTGTGCTTCACCCATACACCAGCCACCCTTTAGCCTGAGTTGAGTTGCACATTATCCATCCTCAGAACCAAGGCCATTTGTAGTAGCTATCCTCAACTTAGGATTTTTGCCTCATTCAAGGTGCACAATGTTCAAGGAAGGAGTAGGGATAATTTCATGATTTTACAACTAATAAGGATAGGTTAATTAAGTCATTAAAAATAATAGGCACATCTCTGGCTCAAACATTAGGATCAAGGGATATTCTGCGAATTTGGTTGGTCATTTAGGATAAGTGGACTTTTAAGAACAGTGGTCTGAGATCCTTTCCTAGTTCAATTAATCTACAGTCTAACTTAGGGTTACAGGGAAAGTTCTGAAGTAAAACACAATACAAGAATTTAGCAAATTAGATCACACTCACACGGCATTGATTACATTACCAACAAAGGACTCTTAGATAATGCTTTTTTTATCTCAATTTATTCTCTCTTATCAGAACAAACATTGTCAACACACCTAAAAATGCATGGTTGCTATCTAGCCTAACTAATCAAAATTTGGTGGGTATCATTTTTCACAAAAAAACACAGTAACGCATATATGCCACAGATATCAGTAGTATATGATACAAATACCACCTAAAACATCCTAAACATGCCGGTTCAACAGAAAATAAATATCCACGGGAAACAAAAAAACATGAAAGAAAATTGTAGAATTAAAAATTGGAGTAGCTATGGACCAAGCTACTCGGACTTCACTGAGGCCCATTACTACCCACACTTCATCAAAAAAGAGGTGCATTGTCCTCAATGCACACATTAAAAGAAAAATAAATTATTGGGCTCATAAATAATACCTGGATGCCTAAGCACTGGTGTGTGGCTGAGTGTGACCACCCTCAACCTGCGTGGTGACCTCCTCAGTAGTAGCACTCTGTCTGGAGTGGTCAACACCCCTTACCTGCTTGAGCTCAGGATCCCATCGTCTATCTGCCTCCTATCTCAACTCTCTTAAGACAAGCTTGAGCTCTTCCTCCTCTATAAGCCTCTCATGCAATCGCATGGCATCAGGATCATCCTCTAGGAAGAGCCTCTTCTCGTGGGAAGAATGTATGTGCTCCTCAGGAGCAAATAGATCTACCACGGGCACAGGGACTGTAGTCTCTGGTAGTGTTGCTGGTGCTACTAGTGCAACTATCATGTTAGCTCGGAGTCATTGGATCTCCATCTGGATGGCTGTCAAATCTGTTAGTCAGTGTCATGCTCAGGATCTGCTGTACCTTTATCTCAAAGGCGTCAATGTGGGTATCCATGGTAGAAATATTTTCCTAAATAGTAGCAACTGTATATATCTTCATGCGGCCCTCTGAATATTAAATCGCATGGTGTACCCAACGCCTAATCTACTGAACAAGATGAGTCAACTGTGACTCAGCATGTGATAATCTCTGCAGCATGGCCCATATAGATAATGCAGACACGTAAACTATGCCTGCTGGTGTAGCTTGTGATGAAGTGGCCTGTGGTGCAGGAGCATAAGTAGTAGGACCCCTCTCCTCATCTGCCTCAGTCTGTAGGGGCCTATCCTCGCTGGCAGAAGCAGTGGCAGTGGTGGGTGAAATTTTTGGCGGTGGCACTGGGGCAAACATCTTCTGCATAGGAGCAGGCTAATGCAGTTCTCATCAGAGTCCCATCGAGTTCTCCTCAGCCTTGATCAGACTAGCATCCAAAGTACGCTAGGCCTCTATTAATGAGTGTTTTTGGTGTAGACTCTCTACCCCTAACTCTAAACAGAGTCAGTAAATCAAGCATGGAAAGGGGATTGAGGTAGACCTCTTCAGGGCAGCCTTGTGGATCTGCCCAGTGATAAGGTTGGCCAAATCTATATCATAGCAAGCATAGATGCTGGTAATTAGCACTACACGCTTCAACATTAACGTATTTCAGCAAGTATCATCCAGATGTGTGAAAATTTGGCGGGGAAACTTAGAGAAGCCTTATGAAAAGGCTTTTAGTGAGTGGCAACCAATGAAGGTTCCAAACCTTGCTCAACAATCAAATTGACAACCTATCTCATCAAGCCAGCTTTGTCAACTACATCTCTCATCACCGTTAAGTCTCTTGTCTGCCCCACTAAATGGTCAAACTCACCTATGGATTTGGGGGCAGGGAACTCTGATCCATTTAGCATGCAGCATATGCTCGTCTCTGAGATTTCCACCTGCAATCCTCTCACTCTGGTCTCCGTTGGTCTAGGCTGAGCCAGGGGCTTCTCCCTCTTAGGAAGATTACTGTGAACAGTAGTTTCATAAGATGCGTAAAACTTTTTCACCATGGTTGGGGAGTACCTCTCGAGGGATTTAATCAGCTACTAGAGCCCGTATGTGATAAACAGTGTCTTGGAGATGGGGGACACTATTGAGTCCATTTGGGATGACTCAACGCTTCTCATAAATGGAACGGGCTAGCTTTCCCCATTTTGTATGGATGTCCCATATACCTGCAACACACCACAAACTAGTAAGAACATCAGGTGGATATGGTGATGCTTGCAGAAGACTCTATCTTTAACTTGTCACCGAAGCCTGACTCTGAGATGGATTCCTCTCTATTCATCTACATAGAGGCGATCCTATGATGGTCTCCCTTATTTGACTAGGAGTACGAACAAAAAGAGCCTAAGTCTGCCTAGTTCTGGCGGCAACCCTCATCTGTAGTCTATGAGCCTTTGGATCAAGTCGGCCGTTGAGCTCTTATAGTGAAACTCAAGGTGGAGGTCTGCTCATCCCTTGAGGGTTCATCCCTTAGGCTCCTCAACATAGCCCTAATTTTCTCATTTTTCTTTCGGGCCTATAATACCTAAAATTGAGACACTTACGCACCATGGTTAGCCCTAATGAATGAAAAAACAAAATGCAAAACAATTCAAACTTGGTTGCAGAAGGGTCTACAAAAGAACCTCTATGGGCCATAATGAAAGCTAGAGTCGTAGAATCTTCTCATGAAATAGTGTTCACGAACTTTTGTTTAATGGAAATGCATCTACCGGACCAAGTGTGTTGCAAAATGTCCTATGAGTCATAGACTGAGTCATATATGATTCCAGTGTGTGAATTAATTTTAGGCAGGGATCCACGAGACCTTTCTACAAGTCGTTAAGTGTTCTAGAACTTGTAGAAGGTCTCATCTGTGGGTAGTAAGAAACTTTAGGTTTTTGGAATCTTATATGAGGGGAAATTATGACTTGTGGAATGTTCCATGGGTCGTAAAAGCCACTCATAGACTAGAAAACTCAGTCACCTGAGTTTCTCAGTTCATCAAAATGAATCCTATACAACTTCTGTCAACCTATTCTACCTGCATCGAAGTAATACGCACATGCCTACATGATTCTTAACACACCAACCAATCCCCAACATTATGATTAACACATATACCCCATCGAAAGAAATTAAACATGCTTCCCCAAACCTTTTGACCCCATTTTGAATGGATTTAACAATATAAGTATCAACCCATGCCACCAACACCAAATAGCAAACACGGAATAATTTAATTCAAATGGTGAGGGATTACAAGGTGTCAATAATATTATTCAAAACACCCAACTAGGCGATTACACCCATTTTTGGCCCTAAGCACATATTCAAACATGGAAATCAATAATTTAATTATCAAACACGTCAATTTTCACACATGGATTTGTGTGTAACATAACCATACCTAACAAAATTTTAATTTAACCATACAATAATTTGAAAACTAATGGTATTGGATTGACCGAAAACTTACCAAATTGCGTGATTAGATTGTAGAAGATGAACGAGCTAATGAGACACTAGAAATTCTGGGCTGCCGAAAAATATTATCAAAAAGTGGATGAGGTGTTGCTGTCAGTGGTCAAAAGTTTTGGGGTGGGGATTGACCGAGTAAAATTTAAATTAGGGCTAAAATAGGGTCAAAATATTTTGACCCCAATATTTATAGTTTGACCAGGTCAATTAAAACTAATGGGCCTGGACTCTACAAAACCTCGATTATGGGCCATAGAGTGTTATATAGCTCGTGAATTATGGTTTTGTAGAAGGTCCAAATCCTAGTTTTCAGGACTAGGTTTCATAGACCAGTCTGCTGGTCATAGAATGAGGTATGACTCATAAAGTTAGTCGTAGATACCTCAACACTTGGTCAAAAATTTTAAAAAATTACCTGGGGTCCACGAGCCCCATTCACAACCCGTAGTGGTATCTACAGATAGTAAATTTGGCTCATGGACTAAGGTACACAACCTTTTGATTACTGTAAATTGTGTATGGGTCGTGGAGTGTTATATGGCCCGTAGAACCAATCGTAGTGGCACTTTCTGATACCCTTTTTAGCCAAAAGTGGTTGGCTTAACCCTGTACGTACATATTTTCCACAGAACACACTATTACCCGATATGAAACCAACTTAATATCCAAGATTACAATAAAATTACAAGAAATAAACAACCTATGAGTCTAAAAATTGAAAACAAAGCTACAACTACAATTATTACATAAAAAATCATGGGTTTCCTACCAAGTAGCGCCTGATTTACTGTCGCGATATGACTTGGACATCTTGGTTAATCATACTTCATTAAGTGCCCGGTCTTCATTATTCAAATCATCTAGCCTCTTCATAGACTGACATATATTGAAGACAACTTCTTCATTATTCAATCTAAACTTGAGTTGACCAGCTTCCATATCCACCAATGCTCACCTAGTGGGTAGGAATGGTCTTTCCAAGATGTTTGAGACATCAAAGTTGATTTTGCAATCTATGTTCACAAATTCTATAGGGAGAATGAACTTTTCAAATCTTACAAGTACATCATAGAGAATCCCCATAAGCTTCTTCACCTTGCGGACAACCATTAACAACCACATGCTTGTTAGGGTATGGGCTCCGAATCCTAGCTTTTTGAAGATCATAAGGGGCATCAAATTAATGATAGCACCAGATCCAATAATGCCCTTGTGAACTTCACATCTCTAATTGTGCAGACTATGGTAAAAACGCCTGGATCTTTTCACTTTTTGACCAAAGACCTTGTAGCAATTGCAATGCATTGTCAAAAGTGCTTGGGCGAGCTCTTGACTCACAATCACTTTTTTGTGACAAGCTGCTTTATGTACTTTGCATAGCCTAGCATTTTCTCTAACACCTCGATAAGAGAGATACTGATGGAGAGTTATTTTAGTATGTAGAGGAAGTTCTTGAATTTGCCTTCCTCCTCCCTCTTTTTAATTCTTTGACAGAAGGGAAGAGGAGGCATAGGAAGGGGCTTTAACTTCTGTGGTGCATTAGCAGTTTCACTCACCCCAACCTTGCCACCATCATCTCCGATATCTGCATCCTTGACCACAACTATCTCCTCTCGAAAATCATCCTCATCAACTAGCATAGGAGGATCAATGGTGATTTTGTCACCAGAAGTAGTAACCGCCATGCGCTACCCTTTATTTTTAGGATTTTGAACTATGTTGCTAGGAAGTGTACCCCTTTGACGCTGATTAAGTAGAGTGGACACTTGATGCAACTGTTGCTCAAGTTATTTGATGGTCAACAAAATGAGACTCGATTTTTGATTTATATTGGAGATCTCAGATTTCATCCCCTTCAGAGTCTTATACTGTGTCTCAACTTTCTTCAGTAGACGATCGAATATCTCCTCAACTCTTGAGATACTCACACCTATGTTGTGGTTATATGCTAGTACATAGGGACCATCTTTATAACCATCTCTGTGACCCCAATCGACATCTCTTTCTTGGCCTTGATTCCTGTTATTGTATCCTCCACGGTTGCCTCTGAAAGCTCTATCTTGGAAGTCCTGACCTTGGTTTCCTTGACCTTGGCGCCAATAGTCCTAATTGGACCCTTGGGTATTGGTACGAAAGCCCTTCATGTTATCAACAATGAAACAAGTGTCCTCCTCAAAATAGAGCTCATTAAACATGGGTGCGCACGAAGGTTGATGAACAACTGTATAGACTCGTTCCTGATTCTGCTTAATCATTACCTCCATGTCTGTATGGATTCTTATATAATCTCTTCATTTATCTTAGCTTGCTCTGAACGAATTTTGACAATGCACGAACTTTGGTTAGATGCTCTATCTCTTTTCCCCTATGCATGATTGGTCTTGACTACTTTTCTATCCTTTCAACAATCCTTGCAAATGGCTGATCTAAGAACATGCCCCCATAATTGTATCAGCATAAGCCTAACTATTTTCATCAAGAGCACGGTATGATTTCTCCTCTATGGTATCATCAATAATCTTGTGGTTCGGGACACTCCTTAAGCACTTAGTAAACTGCTCCCATGTTACATTGATCGAGTCACTAGGAAGCTGCTCAAAGTTTTTGATATGATCTTTTAACTTGAGCTTCTTCGACCTCGAGAAGTAACTCTTCAAAAAGGCCTTCTGCAATTTATCCCAATTATGATTGAACTCTTCGGGAGCTCAGATAGCTATAGTGTTTCATTGCCTGTAAGAGATAATAGGAAGACATAATGTCCCACAACATCCATAGACAGATTCTATGTTCCCATCACACTCTTGCAGACGAATGTAATGTTGCGTAGATGGATGTGAGAGTCCTCCGATGGTAGGCCCATGAACGACCCACGATTCTGTAGTATCTGAAGCATCCCACTCGAAACCACCAATTTTGTGTCAGCCGATAGTGGTGGTAACACAATAGCCCCATTTACTTCCATAGCTATAGGATTTAGCCTATATTGATTCCACTAATAAGAGTTGGCATTAAAATCCTATCGCTGTGGAGTAGTATTCTCGAGAGGTGGTGGGTTCTCATGCTCAATATACTCATTGTAATTCCTACTTAGAGCTATATTTGCCGTGTCGTTGGCATTGTCTTCGGCCATTCTTCTTAAGATTCTCTGGATCTCTAGGTCAAACTGAGTCAAGGGTCTTCCTAGACTTCACATATTGGGGATACACCACACTTATACCCTGAAAAGAAACAAAAATAACGAAAAACGTAAAATGAGCGAAATAAGGATTACTACCTAAATCACTTGAGTTAACCAAGTCTAGTTGTATTCCTCGACAGTGGTGCAAAGATCTTGATTTCTTTGAGTTTACATCTCCTTTTTGAGGATAAAACGCGGTCGTCGTTAAGAAACAGAACCCAACCAACGTTAGGGTTAAGCCTAAGGGAATACTATAGACTTAGGAGAATTCAATTAATATAATTTGAGTGATTAACTGACTTATCTCCTAGAGTGGGGGGGGGGGTTGTAGTAACGAGTAGAATAGTAAACCTAACTAACACAAGAGTTTAATAAATATGGATAGAAACTAGGGTATTGTGCTCCGCATGAATCCCTAACTTAGTTTCACTGGATAACCTAATTCTTTTCTAGTGTGTAACATGTCGAACGATATGTTAAGTTTACCAAACTCTTTGGTCTAGGTAAGAGGTGAATTTCACTATGTGACTTGGCCTATCTCCATAGTGTGACATTACTATCCCTTACTTATCAGTCCCAGTACAACCTCCCCTTGGCTCAATTCAGTTGATTAGATGAGAACATATCAATTGAATCCTATTAATTAATCTCTTTTCCTATTCATTACTTTCTTGGTCCAGTCATTAATACTAGGAAAGTTCTAATGTTGGCCACCACTAGAAAACATGTAAAACGAATAGAGTTAATTAGTACATGCATGCACACTTTCCAAGAATTATGATTTATCCAGTTTTACCTTGTTAGTTCTTCATGGTTCCCACAACACTAGTTGTGGAGTTAGCTACTCATGATTTGTGTAGATGCAAGATTTATGAATTTGAATAACATAATAGAGCACTTATACAATTGAATTAAGGACAAGTAAATTCAAGCTTCAATGAGAATGAGAAGATTATAAGATTAAATCAAAGTACAAGTGTTTCTCAAAATGCTCTAATGTTTTCTCCCCTCAAACTTAGTATTTTTCTATTAATTGTTAGAACTCTCTCAGAAAAATAACCTGAAATCCTATTTATATTATTTAAAACACAAATCCTAAACAAAATAGGATAACTAGGTCGACACATTTCATGAACTGATTGATGGGCCATATTGTGTTCCATGGCCCGTAATCGGGCTTTCGCACATTGTTGCTGCAAATCTGGACTTGTGTTCTATGATACCCATCTATGACCCGTAAAATGTTCTATGACCCATAGGGGGTTTCATCTGATGAAACTATAGAAAGTCCTTTTTCTTTGATCCTCAGGGCACGAGACACGATATAAGACTAGTAAAATGGTTCATGACCCATCTGTATGTTCGTAAAACAAACTTCAAAAAATTAGCCCCTCACCAAAATTATCCACAAAACCTCCTTTATGACCTCTACAATGCACTATGGCTCGTAAAGGGTCTCGTATATTATCAAAAAGTGCAACTTCTACATAATCTTCCTAAAATCAAAGCGAACCTCGAATCATGTAACTAAGGCGGACTGACACCCATTGTTGATAAGGCTCGGGAGAACCCATTGTTGATAAGGCTCGGGAGAACCAACCTATATCTATGCCCTTTTACATGTATTATAAGGGATTTCTACCTTCAATGTGCCTTTAAGAAAGTAAACAGCAATAAAAGGCCAAAAAACATACATATGGCTACGCCGTTGGGGCCACAATGTCTAAGGTACGAGACATGTCCACATTTTAATTTACACAGCCTACAAAGCTTCTAGATAAGGAAAAGTATCTGATAAGGGTCAGGATAGGCTCCACCTTGACTAACTGTACAATACAAACATATAAGCTCTAGACAAACACAAAGCTCCGATGCAGCCTGGAGCTTGGAAACAGTAGCTGGATATCCTGTACTCTACTGGAGAGATCTACTAGCACCTGTACCTGCAGCATGAAATGCAGGTCCACCATAAGGGACGTCAGTACGAGATAATATACTGAATATGTAAGGCATAAAATATTGTATATGACGTGATAACTCAAATAAAACTATGCACTATTGTAGGAGAAGAGACCACCTTTAGTTATACTATGGGATCATATACTTTATGTTTTAATATTACTTTACCTTTACTGTATAATTTCTGCACAACATGTAATACAAATGACTAGCTGATCAGTGGTAAATCTATATTGGGATCGTCCCTGGCTAGGTTCTTCCTTAAACCCTCAGGCTACCATCCATGATAGGATCGTCCCTAGCTAGGTGATGCTTCCACCCCTCGAGCTACCACCCATCAACAAACAACACACTTCATCTTTCAATTACTTTTGAGATGATTCTTTTAGTGATCATAATGTTAGAGCTATAGGATTGTAGGTGCAACATGTGACATGTAAATAACTATACAAGATGATATGTCAATGAAAAGAATATGTTATACAAATAATAAAATGCATAGGGGATAAAACAACTCGTGGACTTTATTTAGCCGCAAGAACCCATGTAACTTTGTATCCACGTATGTATGCATATTTGAAGGTGTATATGTATGGGAGCATATGAACATGTGCAAGAGTGTAGGCACAATTAATACTTGTGTCGGAGTCGATAAGTGCGTTTATGTGCCAAGGAAGGATTTATGTTTCATACCAAATAATACGAAATCAAGTAGCCTTACATACCTCGTTATATGACCTCGTTACTACCTTGGAGTAGCTGCGTTTTCCCTTAAATATTTATCTACAGTATATTAGGTAATAAGACTAGTATTATCAGTGATAAAACACCTTTTGGCAGCCCAATACCATAAAAACTAACTTCCGGGAGGCAAACTTTTAACTAGCGATGCAAAGGCATTTCTTTTATCTTTTCGCTTATAATTGTATTTTCTAACAACCATTGTCATGTACATATCATATACATCTTATTTCAGACTTTTGACAGTCTTACAACAACCCACAAGGCACAACACATAACAATTCTTTGAAACATACAAACAGGTGGCATAACGTTACATCACTTCTCCACACTTCGACGTCAACAATTCCAAACCTGTTTTAACTTTACCCAAATTGTATCCAACATTTTTTATGCATAAAACCAGTTTTGGCATATTCCATAAATAGTCCCAAAATAGGTGAAGGTCATGGAACTACATATTACAATTATCAGCTCCCAAGTATCTTTTAAGAGTACAATTACAATGTCGTACAACAATTCATCTTTGCAGGCTGTAAAAGCGGTGCACCAGCTCAATTACATGACTTACAAACTGTACCTTGTTAGAAACATAAGCCTTACTTTATAATTTAGGAAACAAAGAAGAGAAAACACTCTTAAATAACATGAAAAGTTCACAACAATCCTTAGGACACATGCTGTCCAAATTTTCAGCACAACATACTAGCATATATATCTTGTTTTTCATGAAAAAACCATACTAAATACACAAGTATGATTACATGAATTTTCCTTCAAGATTATGGTTTCCTTCAAGAACTCTAGAGGGTTATGTAGGCTGCTTTGAGAAATGAATTAATGAGAGAAAAAGAGTTTTTTTGGAAAGCAGAAAATTTGTTTCAAGTGGAATGAATTGAGGGCTTCTTTTGAGCCATATTTAAAGACTCTTTTGGCCAACATTCTCTTGAACTTTTTACCACACATTAACACCTATTAATACACTTATTATGCGACAACTTGGCCTTTATACTTGGGCCTATATACGTCTAAAGATTGATGGGCTTTGGCTTCCCATTTTCCAGCTTTCTTCTTAATAAGTTTGGGCCCAAATAGTCAAGTGGGTTGTGATGTACTTGGGCCCTTTTTACATTCTTCTTGGACAAAAAATAAGGTCCATTTATGATGTTAAAACATGGGCTAAATTTACACCCTTAACACGGACTTTATTCATAATCGGACTTGGACAAATTCGACGTCGGGCCTCGTCTCCGTTTAGCTAGCAAATTAAGCTAAGAAAGTAGGTGACTCACCTACTAGCTTATTAAGTCCTGCAATCACCTTAATTCTCTCAATTTGTTTAGGGCTGTGATCTCCTCAATTTAATATAAAACATATATACACTCCACCCTATTAAGCGTTAGACGTACATATCGCCCATTAACATAAGATTCAAGCACTTTTAAAAATTGGCGCTAATTTGATCAAACCATATCATGTTTCATTTGCATAGCATTAGTGCATGTAAAATGTTGGGTGTTACATCCTTCCCCCTAGGAACATTTATCCTCAAATGTTAGCACAATTGGATAGCTTAACCATGTATAAACCTTTATTTAAACAAACCTTTGACAACATACTAAGTATTCAATCACACGTACCTATTACTGTCCCAATTCTTCATGTTGGACTTCCTGTTTAGCTTCAAATAAGTAAGGGTATTTGATCTTATCGCATCCTCGGCATCCCATGTTATTTCTTCTGCTTGCTGGTTTCTCCAAAGTACCTTTACTGAAGCTATTTCTTTATTTCTTAGCTTCTTAACTTGACGATCTAGAATAGCAATAGGTACTTCATCATAGGTTAGATCTTTTTTTATCTACACCATCCTCAATAGGAGTGATACAAGATGGGTCACCTATGCATTTTTGAAGCATTGAGACATGAAAAACTTGATGAACCATTGAAAGCTCTTGGGGTAGCTCTAGTTCATATGCAACCTACCCGAACTTCTTAATAATTTTATATGGCCCAGTGTAATGTGGGCTCAGTTTTGCTTTCTTACCAAACTTCATAACCACTTTCATTGGAGACACCTTTAAAAATACCCAATCCCCTACTAAGAATTCCAGTCCTCTCCTTCAAGCATCCGCATATGATTTGTGACGACTTTGGGCTATTTCTAGCCGCCACTATATTATCTTAACTTTTACCATAGCGTTTGTACTAGATCTTGCCCAAGCAAGGTGGTTTCACCCACTTCGAACGATCCAATTAGTGACCTACATTTCTTTCCATACAAAGCTTCATAAGGTGCCATCTTGATACTTGTGTAGTAGCTATTATTATAGGCAAATTCAATAAGTGGTAAGTGGTCCACCCAACTACCTTTAAAGTCTAAGCACAAGCTCGCAACATATCTTCAAGTGTCTAAATGGTGCATTCTCCTTGACCACCTGTTTGAGGGTGGAAAGTTTTACTCAAATTCACTTGTGTCCCTAAAATCCTTTGGAAGGACTTCCAAAACTTTGCAGTGAATTGAGCCCCTCGATCAGAGATAATGGAGATTGGGACTCCATGTAGCCTGACTATCTTTTTAAGGTATAGCTTGGCATACTCTTCAACTGTATATCATTCCTAACTGGTAAGAAGTGTACTAACTTTGTGAGTCAATCAACTATTACCTATATGGAGTCAAACTTCTGAAATGAGCGAGGCAGCCCAGTAACAAAATCCATATTGATCATATCTCACTTCCATATTGGAAGCTGTATACACTGCATATAACCTCTTGGCTTTTGGTGTTCTACCTTCACTTGTTGGCAATTTGGACATTGAGCCACAAATTCTGCAAGGTCCTTTTTCATGGCTCCCCACCAAAACCTCCCCTTCAGGTCATGATACATCGTAGTTGATCCTGGTTGGATGGAATATAGGGAATGATGGGCTTCTTCCATTATCCTCTTTCTTAATCCATTAATATCAGGCACACATAATCTATTTTGGCAGGAAAGTGCTCTATTTTGTGTTAGTTCAAAGCCCTTCATCATACCCTGATTCACCTTTTCCTTAATTCATCATAAAATAGGATCCTCGAATTTTTTTGCTTTCACCTCTGTTACCAATGTAGACACTATGCATTATGTACAATAACCCCTTCCTTTTTAGTTTCAAGAAAGCAAACTCCCAAACTAGTTAGTTCTCATAGCTCCTTAGCTATGCCTTGACTTACCATGGCGTGGTCACTAGTATTCATGATTGCCTTACGACTTAAAGCATCGGCTACCACATTTGCTCTTCCCGGATGGTATAGTATATCAACATCATGATCCTTTATTATCTCTAGCCATCTCCACTTTCTTAAATTTAGGTCTTTTTGCTTAAAGATGTATTGCAAGCTCTTATGATCAGTGTATATGTCAATGTGAAACTCATACAAATAATGCCGCCATATTTTCAAAGCAAATACAATCGCTGCTAGCTCAAGATCATGAGTTGGGTAATTTTTCTCATGTGGTTGTAGTTGTCTAGATACATAAGAAATTACACTACCATGCTATGTCAGTACACATCCTAAGCCAACTCCTAAAGCATCACAATGCACTATATACCCCTTAGATCCTTCTGGATGTACTAGCACAGGTGCAGAAGTTAGCTTATTTTTCAGTTCTTGGAAGCTGCTTTCACATGCATCATTCCATTGGAACTTGGTTAACCTATGTGTCAATTTTTTTAGGGGTGCAGAAATAGAAGAAAAACCTTCAAGAAACCTCCTGTAATAACCTGCCAAACCTAGGAAGCTTCGAACTCCGTGGGTGTCGTTGGTCTTGGCCAATCTCTCACAGCCTCTATCTTTTGTGAATCAATTATTATTCCTTCCTCAGATACAATATGACCCAAGAATGCCACTGATTTTATCCAAAATTCACATTTAGAAAACTTGGCATACAATTATCGATCACGAAGAACCTGTAACACTTGTCATAAGTGCTTTAACACTATCACGAACACGTACAAGAATAGATTAAATACTCTTTTCATCAAATCCATAAAAACTACTGGTGCATTCGTTAGCCCAAATGACACAACAAGAAATTCAAAGTGACCATAGCATGTTCTGAAAGCAGTCTTTGGTATATCTTCCTCCTTCACCCTCACTTGGTGATACCTTGATTGCAAATCAATTTTGGAAAAACATTTGGCACCCTGTAATTGATCAAATAAATCATCAATCCTAGGTAGGGGGTATTTATTCTTAATTGTCACCCTATTCAATTATCGATAGTTAACACACATTCTCAAGGTACCATCCTTTTTGCGTACAAATAACACTGGTTCACCCCAAGGGGGCATACTAGGTCTTATAAAACCCTTCTCCAATAAGTCTTTTGACTTCTCTTTTATTTCACGCAATTCTACTGGGGCCATTCTATATGGAGTGATAGAAATAGGTTGAGTGCCAGAAAGTAAGTCAATACCAAAATCTACCTCTCGTCTAGAGCTAAACCTGGAAATTCTTCAGGGAACACATCAACAAATTCAGTCACTAGTAGAACTGATTGAAGGGTTGGCTACTCTGCTTCTGCATCCCTTACTCTAACTAAATGAAATATATACCCCTTAGATATCATCTTCCTGGCCTTAAAATAAGAGATAAATTTACCCTTTGGTTCCCCAATATTGCCTTCTCATTCAAGAATTGTCTCATTTGGAAAGTGGAAGTACACTCTATTAGTTCGGCAATCCACGGTGGCATAGCAAGAAGCTAACCAATCCATACATATTATAACATTGAATTCCACCATTTCTAGCTCAATAAGGTCAGCCAATGTGTCGCGGTCACAAACAGTGACTACATAGTCATAACAAACCCTTCTAGGCATAATAGATTCACCAGTTGGTGTAGACACTTCGAATGGTTTGTTCAATAATTTAGGTATTCTCTTAAGCTTCCCAGCAACTGGTGAGGTAATGTATGATAATGTAGAACCAGGGTTAATTAATACATATATATTATGTGAAAAGATGGACAATGTACCTGTGACCACATCAGGTAAAGCTTCCAAATTATGCTGACTCCCCAGAGCATAAATGCGATTCGGGACTCCGCTAGAGTTAGTTGCTTCTCTAACACCTCTACCATGACCCATAGGTGCTTGTTGACCCCTACCTTATGGAGGAACTAACAATGATGATGCAACAGCTG
Source organism: Solanum clarkiae (assembly GCA_011800125.2). NCBI lineage: Eukaryota > Viridiplantae > Streptophyta > Magnoliopsida > Solanales > Solanaceae > Solanum > Solanum clarkiae. The sequence continues at coordinate 14,990 of JAABOM020002803.1, forward strand.
ACCCAGTAGATTGTGTTATATCACTCATATGCGTCCTCGGGCAATCCATTATCATGTGCCCTGGAGCACCACACCAATAACAAACATCTATCCCAACACGACATATACCCGGATGACTCCTTCCACACTGGTTACAAGGTTTCCTAGGAGTGATTTATTAGCCTGCTGAATATCCCACTGTTTGAGCACCTTGCCCTTCACTTCTTGGACCAAACAGATTTCTCCTAGACCCCTGAAGTTGTAGTGGAGCATTGGCTGCAGAGTAGGAGGATGATGGACTAGGCAGTCTATTAGAAAACTGAGGCCTAAGCTCACCCTGGGGTGGTGTAAATTTCCTTGTAAATCTAGCCCTTTTGTCCTGCCCCCTTTTTTACTCTTGTGTCTTTCTTCTCTGCCTCTAATCCTCCAACTTCTGTACAAATGAATTCATCCTCGCTACGTCCATGTCCTTATTCAAGAAAGCAATGGTACATTCTCTGACCAGATATGTATTCAATCTATCCACATATCATTGAACTATATCTTCCATAGTAGCGATTACATTAGGAGCATACTTGGACATGGAATTAAATTGGATGCTATAATCCCTTACGCTCATATTCCCCTGGTGGAGATTTAAGAACTGATTTGCATGGACCTCTTGGATCTCTAATGGTAAGTAATGGTCAAGAAAGGCCTCTTTGAACTCCTTCCAAGTTGTTTGAGGAGCACCTATATCTTTGGATTGCTTCCGAGCTTCATACCACAATATAGACACACCCTTCAACCTATGTGTCACTAACTCGACAGCTTCTGTACCATTCACATGCATAACATCTAAAGTGTGTTGAATCTGATCAATAAAGTCTTGGGGATATTCATTAGGATCAGACCCAGTGAAGGGTGGATGGTCCAAATTAAGGAAGCCACATATCTTCGTGCCAACTGTCTTATTTTCACCACCTGCACCTATAACAGGACCTTCCTGTCTTTGACCTTTGCCAGCTACTATACGAGTCAATAGTTTGACTACATTTCTCAGATCCTGCACGGTGGCGTCGATAGGTGGTTCTAGGGGATTTTCACTACTTTTAGGTTCATCAGGAGCTGGAGGGGTTGGAGATGTCTGTGACAAAGACTCATATTGAGGCTTATTTTGCTGTCTCACATGACTGGGTGTACCAGCCACCACTTCTATTGCCTTCCCTTTACCTCTGTTCTTCCTGGTTTCTGGCATACTTGCTCGCTGTACAAAACAATTTAGGAGTTAGACACAATCCACCAATTACGCTTAGCTCTATCACATGATTTAAAGAATGAAACGAAAGTAACAACTCTGAAATTCCATCTAGCCTCCTGCTTATAAATGTGGTGCACAACACATCGATAAATAAGACTCTACATAGACGTGGCTTTGTAGACTCCCCAGGATGACCCGCTTGATACCACTTCTGTCATGCCCCAAAGTCCTATTAAGGCGGACCAGCACCCGTTGATGATATGGCTCGGGATAGCCAACCTATATCTATGCGCTTTTTACATATATTATAAGGAATTTCTACCTTTAATGTGCCTTTAAGAAGGTAAACAGTAATAACCGGCCAAATGAAAATGCATATGGCTTGGCCGTTGGGGCCATGATGTCTAAGGCACGAGACATGGCCACACTTTAATTTACATAGTCTACAAAACCTCTAGATAAAGAAAAGTATCTGATATAGGTCCAGATAGGCCCCGCCTCAGCTAACTGTACAATACAAACATATAATCTCTAGACATACACGAAGCTCCGAAGCAACATGGAGCTTGGTAACAGCAGCTAGATATCCTATACTCTAGTGGGGAGATCTACTAGCACCGGTACCTACAGCATGAAATGCAGGTCCCCCATAAGGGACGTCAGTATGAGATAATGTACTGAATATGTAAGGCTGAAATTACCATATATGATGTGACAACTAAAATGAAACTATGCATTGGTGTAGGACAAGAGACCACCTTTAGTTATACTATGGGATCATTTACTTTATGTTCTTTATATTACTTTACCTTTACTGTATAGTTTGTGCACAACTTGTAATACAAATGACTTGCTGATCAGTGGTAAATCTATGTCGAGATCGTCCGTGGCTAGGTTCTTTGTTAACCCCTCAGGCTACCAGCCGTGATAGGATCATCCCTGGCTAGGTGATGCTTCCACCACTCGGGCTACGACCCATCAATAAACAACACACTTTATCTTTCAATTACTTTTGAGATGATTCCTTTGGTGGTCATAATGTTAGAGCTATAGGACTGTAGGTATAACATGTGACATGTAAATAATCATACAAGACAATATGTCAATGAAAAGAGTACGTTGCACAAATAATGAAATGCGTAAGTGATAAAACAACTCGTGGACTTTATTTAGCAGCAAGAACCCATGTAACTTTGTATCCATGTATGTATGCATATTTGAAGGTGTCTATATATAGGAGAATGTGAACATGTGCAAGAGTGTAGGCACAATTAATAGTTGTGTCGGAGTTGGTAAGTGCCTTTATGTGTGAAGGAAGGATCTATGTTTCATCCCAAACAATACGAAATCAAGTAGCCTTACATACCTCGTTGTATGACCTCGTTACTACCTTGGAGTGGCTGCATTTTCCCTCAAATATTTATCTATAGTATATTAGGCAATAAGACTAGTATTAGCAGCGACAAAACACTTCTTGGCAGTCTAATACTATAAAAACTAACATCCAGGCAGCAAACTTTTAATTAGCGACGCAAAGGCATTTCTTCAATCTTTTCGCTTATAATCATATTTTCTAATAACCATTCTTATTTACATGTCATATACATCTTATTGCAGACTCTTAATAGTCTGACAACAGCCCACAAGTCATAACACATAACAATTCTTCACAACATACAAACAGGCGGTAATACGTTACATCACTTCTCCACACTTCGACGTCAACAATCCCGAACTTGTTTTATCTTTACCCAAATTATATCAAACATTTTTTACACATAAAACTAGTCTTAGAATATTTCACAAATAGTCCCAAAATAGGTGAAGGTCGTGGAACAACATATTACAATCATCAGCACCCAAGTTTCTTTTAAGAGTACAATTATGATGTCGTACAATAATTCATTTTTACAGGCTGTAAAAGTGGTGCAGTAGCTTAATTACATGACTAAAAAACTATACATTATTAAAAATATAAGTCTTAGTTCATAAATTCAGCCAACCAAGAAGATAAAACCCTCTTAAATACCAAGAAAAGTTCATAACAGTCCTTAGGACACATGCTGTCCAAATTTCTAGCACAACATACTAGCATATACTTCTTGTTTTTCATGAAGAAACCATACTAAATAAACAACTATGATTACTTACCTTTTCCTTTAGGATTATGGTTTTTTTCAAGAACCTTAGAGGGTTATGTAGGCTGCTTTCAGAAATGAATTAAAGAGAGAAAAAGAGTTTTTTTGGAAAGCAGAAAATTTGTTTCAAGTGGAATGAGAGGGATTCTTTTGAGCCATTTTTAAAGACTCTTCTGGCCAACTATCTCTTGAACTTTTGACCACACATTAACACCTTTCAATAGACTTGTTATGCAGTAGCTTGGCCCTTATACTTGGGCCTAAATGGGTCTCAAAATTGATGGGCCTTGGGTGCCCATTTTCTAGCTTTCTTCTTAATTAGTTTTGGGTACAAATAGTCAAGCGGGTTGTGATATACTTGGGCCCTTTGTACATTCTTCTTGGACTGAAAATAAGGTCCATTTATGATGCTAAAACATGGGCTAAAGTTACACCCTTAACACAGACTTAATTCATAATCGGACTTGGACAAATTCGTCATCAGGCCTCATCTCTGTTTAGCTAGCAAATTAAGCTAAGCAAGTAGGTGACTCACCTACTAGATTTTTAAGTCCTACAAGCACCTTAATTCTCTCACTTTGTTTAGAACTGTGATCTCCTCAATTTAACGCAAAACATGTATACACTCCATCCTCTTAAGCATTAGATGTAAGTATTGCCCATTAACATGAGATTCAAGCACTTTTAAAAATTAGCGCTAATTTGACCAAACCATATCAAGTTTCATTTACATAGGATTAGTACATGTAAAATATGGGGTGTTATAAATATGCTGTATTTTGATAGCATATCATGCGATGCCAGCTCTAGCTCCACCAGTTCAGGCACTGGCAGGTCTTGTTATCCTAGAGGTTTTGACCCAATCAGAAGGATTTGTACCATTTTAGGACCAATAACTATTTGGGTAATTCTTGAGATTGGCTTCGCCGAGGATTCTGGGAGCCGCAGGGGAGGATGCTTAGGAGTTCTTGATAGCATACAATAAGCGGTTGTAGGCTTTAAGACTGTTGGAGTCTCAAGGGGTTAAGTGTACTTCTTATCAGCTAGATGATACCACCGGTCAATAAGGGGGACTTATCAAGATACTAGACTAGCAGATGCAACACCATTGACTTGGACAGAGTGTACGGAGACATTTATGACTCTATTTGTTCCCAAGAGTTCCAAGGAGCATTGTCGAGATCAGTTGGTATGACTTGAGCATGAACAAATATTTTGTCTTAGTATGAGGTCAGGTTTCAGGAGATCTCTTGGTATAGTTCAACTTTTTTGCCTTTCGAGGAGGAATGATTTCACTATTTTGTGCAAAGGTTGAGGCCTCAGCTGAGGATGGGCACCAATACTCTGGTGACCTCAGGTCGATCATGTTTGGATACTGTTGATCATGCTCCCTCTCTATACTAGATTAGTCGCGAAGCCCAAAAGGGCTGCGACAAGTAGAGTTGATATAAGGTAGAGTTTAGTTGCACCTATATGTAATTCTGCATTCCAAGGGATAGGCCTCTGAGGAGAGGTCAGTAGTGTTAGACCAGTCAGTACTACTAGGCATTATAATAGTATTTTGAGGGTGGCTATTAGGGTTGTAGTACTTCTAGCAGAGGCAGTTCTCTTATTTTGTCGTGCGCAGACAGAGGGAGTGACTCTGCTTCTTCAGGGCCAGTTGGGATCCCCTTAGCAGGTTGGTAGGGTTTCAGGATAGCTGGATCAGGGCAGCATGACCATGACCATCGAGACAAGGATGCTCTGGGTTTTTTCGAGTACCGAGCACCAGATTATTAGCACATGGACTGTCCAGAGCATAGAGTAGCCCATGGCTCCCTATAATCCATCAGTTCAGCTCCTTTACCCAGTGGGAGGGGAAGGGGTTAGGATCATGTTCATTGGGATAATTAAATTTAGAGATCATGAGGACTTACAATGCTATTAATGTCGCCCATGCTACACCTTCCTTTTAAGGATACAACGATCGTTGTCAAGATATAGAATTGAAACCAAGCTTAGGGTCAAACCCAAGGGAATATGGTATACTTTGAAGAATTCAATTGCAATTTGGGTTTATTAACCAACTTATCCACCCAAAGGAGGGGGGTATGATAATAACTAATAAAAAGTAATTCTAACCTAAAACAAGCGTTAAACCAATATAAAGAGGAACCATGGTATTGTGTTCTCTAACTTATTATCACCAGATAATCCAATTCTTTTCTAGTGTGTAGC
>JAABOM020002823.1:0-20560 GCA_011800125.2 Solanum clarkiae
ATAACTTTATATATATACTCTTCTTTCATCATCATGCATAATTTTCATGAAATCAACACATATTCATCCTTCTTTCATAATCATAGAGATGTTCATAACATAAGACAATCATTAGACCTTCAATTCTGCAAGAAACCTTACCTGGACATTGTAGCAAACACTTGGGGAGTGTGTAATGGGGGCAAAAGACCCTGAAAGTTAGAGATGAAATCATGAATTTGTTGTAAAACCATTAATGAACACCTTGCAACACCTCCTAGATATTCACATCAAAATCTCTCATCAAATCTAACATTAGAAGAAAGATTTAGAGCTCAAAAAAGGCTAAAACAACCATACTTTCATGAACTCAAATCACTGTGCAGTAAATTTCCTAATGTACAAAACCCACATGTGAAATTAACTTCAAAGCATGCAATATTAGTAAAAAGGAAGCTTAGGTACCATGGGTGAAAGGACCCAATGGTTCAACACCACATACTTTGACTTGGGAGAATTTCTTGAAGAGGATTTTAATGGAAACTTGAAGCTTCAGTGAAATCCTTGATGAAATCGTTAAGCTTGGTCTTGAGCTTTGGGACGTGAATTTAGGGTGAAAAATGACTCTAACTGTTTGAGTATGTATCGAGGAATGTTTAGGATGATATGAGGGGGAATGAAATATGGCTAAGTGCATGTATTTTCAAGTATAGGAACCCTTAGACCCAGACTTAAAAGTCTTCGACCGAAGTCAAGAGAAAATAGGACCAAAACGAACTGCTCACTGGAATTGCATTTTCTGCACAAATGAGTTACAGGAAAATAGGCATAATTCCTTCATTTGATCGCGAAATGAGGTGAAACGAAGTGCATTAGAAATATAATTCAAAGAGCTTTAATCTGATAGGTCGTGGGACACCAAGATCTTTGTGTTCTAAGAGATATACCCCTTCAAAGTTGACCCTCCTAAATCGCATTTTTGCAATTTTTGGATTTTGATACGGTTGCTCTAAAATTCAGGTTAGATCCACTTCCCACTCAATTTGATCGCGTAAAAGTGAATTTGAAGTCAGATTTACGAAATAATGAACAAATTTTTACGTATATGAAAATTATGATTCCGAGCACTTCCGAGGCACGTTTTCGGACACCTTTGGAGTCATTTCCACAACATTAAGAGGCACAATGGCATTAGCATCACACACACAATTCCTCAACATACAAAAATGAAAGACTGGATGAACCAATTCCATTTCACTAGGCAAATCTAACTCGTAAACGACCTTGCGAATCCTCCTTATCACCCTATAAGGACCCATATATGTAGGGTTCAACTTGCCCTTCTTAGAAAAATAGACCACACCCTTCATGGGTTATACTTTTATATAGACCCAATCACCAACCTTAAACTCAAGCTCCCTTCTTCTCACATCAGCATAAGAGTTTTGGAGACCTTGGACTATTTTCAACATTTCTCTAATCATCCTTACCTTTTCCATAGCATACACAACTAGATCTAGACCCAACAAAGACACCCTCAAACCATAAACCACCCAACCGGGGATCTACAACACCTACCATAGAGAGTCTCAAAAGGAGTCATTTTGATGCTGGAATGGTAGCCATTGTTATATGGGAACTCAATCAATTGAAGATGATCATCTCAACTACATTTAAGCCCTAATAAACAAGACCTAAGCATGTACTCAAGCGTTTGTATAGTTATTTCATCTTGGCCATCTGTTTGAGGGTGAAAGGTTGTACTAAGCATTACCTTGGTTCCAAGACCTCTTTGGAAGGACCTCCAAAACTGTGAAGTGAATTGTGCACCACGATCTAATATGATGGAAAAAGGAACCGCATGCAATCTCACCAAGTCAAGAATGTACAACCTAGCATAATCTTCAGCCCCATAGGTAGTCTTAACCAGTAGAAAGTGAGCCGATTTTGTCATCCTATCAACCACAACCCAAATGGAATCAAAACCCTTCCTTGTCTTAGGAAACCCAACCACAAAATCCAAATTAATCTCTTCCCACTTCCAAGTAGGAATCTCTATGTCTCCCTATTCAAGAAATCCACAAACACCATCGGTGCACAAGACAACTAAACCACTTCGTTAATACTCAAAGTGCTCACTCCTAGTCCAAAAAGACACTTAGGTATATGACCTACCCTCATTCTCACTTGGGAACAAAACCCGAACAAAAGATCATTCTTAGAGAAGTGATTTATCCATTGTAGTTGACCAAATAGATTGACCATCCTCACCTATTATATTACAACATTATGGGCTCTACACTCATTGGAAGCATTAGCCCAAACTACCCCAAGACCTCCAACACATCAAGCTAAGTTCAACAAAGATCACAAGACAATACTTCTATGCAATATGAACATGGTCAACCCTTAGAGATCAATTGAACCTTAAGACAAGAATAGACCTACCTCTTTTCCTACCACTTGACAACCTCCCACTTAAAGACGGGTTCATTAGGGAGTCCGGTTCTAACTGTACGGGTCGTACCATCAATGGAGACACTATATGTATGCAACTATTTCATCTTAATTATAACATCAAAACCAACCATACCAACTCCAACAAGCCACAAAGCAAGACCTAATGTAATACGAACCCAAATCAACACCTATGAATTCTTCTAGCAACAATATACTCAGCTAAGAGATAGACACCAAAGGTTCACATGACAACTTGGGCACATAAAAAGCCCCACTAGCAACCAAAAGAATAGAGAAGAAATAGTGAAACTCAGATCCAACAAAAATAAAACCATCAACATACCTTCCTTTTCCTTCCTCTTTGAAGCGGGATGATCAACTAGAAGAACAAAGAACATTCGTTAGAGGGAAATTCCTATCTCACTTCTAAAGCACAACATAGACCATGAAGAAGGGAAACATTTCCTAAAACATCTCATAGCTTCCTACTCATACTTGTGGTGCACAGCACAACTATGAATAAAATTCTAATCAACATGTTATGTTGGACTCTGAGGATCTATCAACCTAGTACACTGATACTATCTTTGTCACGACCAAAGTCTAGGGCCTAGATGTGACCAACGAAAGGGGAACCCAAAGGAACCCCACAAAAGCCTCATAGCATATCATCACACATCCTTGGTCGTGAAAGCAATTCAAAACAACATAAGAAATATAAACAAGGGGAATTGGGACTAAGGGAGAGAGAGAGAGATTTATACATAAATAGCTTGAATATCATAAGTGAGGCAAAGCTCAAGCGTAACACATAACATGCCCAACAACACCTCTATAACATAGATAAGAGTAGTGACCAAGATAAGCGATCGGGCTCACCCTCATAGTAAAAATATAACAAAAAGAAGGATAGTATTTAATAAATAGCTTAAGAACATAGATATTGCCTTCGGACATGAGAACTCACCAACTAGCTTGAATGGATACCACTAGCAATGTGGAGGAGGATGATGACCAAATGAAGCTCCGGTTCCTACATGGTAATATCATGTAGGCATAGAGTATGCATTAGTACATTTGAATGTACTAAGTATGTGGGATGCAATGCAATAATAGATAGACTTCATAATCAAAATGAATACAAGAGACAATAGCCATAGTATAGCAAAATGACATGTATGTTAAATGTATAAGTACAACATACTTAAGTAACTCATACTTGTATATGACATCATATATTGGTGCGAGGTACCAACCCCTCACTTGGGTTAATGACGTACAAATCCCTCACTTTTGTTAATAAGGTACCAACCCCTCACTTTGGTTAATAAGGTATGAACCCCTCACCTTGGATAATGATGTACTAACCCCTCATATTTGTTAATGAGGTACCAACCCCTCACTTTGGTTAATAAGGTACCAACCCCTCACATTGGTTTAATGAGCTAACAACCCCTCACCATGGTTAATTTCATCACTATTGCTACCTTCCATGAAATCAACTCATGAATACCATACTCTTATCATCATAAAGTTATCACGTACCTTCACTTCCTCTCATCATTATACGTCATATGCATATCATTGTTTTCATCATTCCATCATCATTTTATCATCATAATACTATTAAACTCATAAGACATGCATTGGACCTTCAATTCCTCAAGTAACCCTAGCTGGACATTTTATCAAACACTTGGGAGGTGTAATGGGGGTGAACGACCATGAAATTTAGAGATGAAATCATGCAATAAAATATATAGTAAAACCATCAATCAACACCTTGCAACACCCTCCAAGACATTCACATCAAAACCACTCATCAAATCCAACATTAGTTCTATGATTTAGAGCTCAAAACATGCTAAAACAACTATACTTTCATGAACTAAAATCACTATGCAGTAAAATTCTCAATATAGAAGACCCACATATAAAATCAATTTTAAATCATGAAATTTTAGTACAAAGGAAGCTTAGGCACCATGTATAAAAGGACCCAATGGTTCAACACCACATACCTTAGCTTTTGAGAAGTTTTTGAAGAAGACTTTAATGGAGTTCTATGAAAATGGGCATAAATCCTTCATCCGAACTTGGAATGAGGTGAAACCAAGAGCGTTAGAAAGATACTTTAAAGAGATTTAATTTGATAGATCATGGGCCACACACTTCTTTGTTTGCTAAGAGATATGCCCCTTCAAAGTTGACCCTCCTAAATCATATGTTTTTGCGATTTTTGAATTTTGATACGATTGCTCTAAAACTCAGGTTAGACCCATTACCCACTCCATTTTACCACCTAAAAAAGAATATGAAGTTTGATTTTTAAAATGATCAATACATTTTTAGATATATGGAATTATGATTCTTGACATTTTCGAGGCATATTTTCAGGCACTTTTTGGGGTTGTTAAAGGATACCTATTCTTCATGGTGACCCTATTAAGTTGTTGGTAGTACAGATTCTAAGAGACATCCTTCTTCTTAACAAATAACATCAGTGCATCCCAAGGTGATTGGCTAGGCCCAATAAAACCCTTCTCCAACAAGTCCCTCAATTGCTCCTTCGACTCCTTTAACTCTGTCGAGGCCACACGATAAGGGGGAATAGAAATAGGTTGAGTATTGCGGAGGAGGTCAATACCAAAATCATTTCCCTTTTGGGAGGAACACCGAGAAGGTCATTTGGAAAGACATGAAGGAGCTCATTTACAATCAGAATTGATAGGAAGGACTTTAGAATCCACATCCCTAACCCTTACAAGATGGTAAAGATACCTTTTAAAGATTAACTTATGGGCATTAATGCAAGAGATGATCCTACTCTTGACCACCACATCATGACTCTCCCAATTAAAATGGTTTCATTTGGGGATTGGAATTAGACCCTACGGGTTCTACAATTAATATAGGCATAGTATGCATGCAACCAATCCATCCCAAGAATGAAATCAAAATCAACCATATCCAACCATAAAAGATCACAAGGCAATATTTTATGCAAGATGCAAATGGAACAATTTCTATAGACCTTTCCAGCTATAATAGCTGCACCTATAGGAGTAGACACCTCATATGACTCACACACCAATTTGGTCTCCATATGGAACTTTTTGCAACAAAGGGGGTAACAAAAGAAAGAGTGGCACCTGGATCAATCAATACATACACATCAAATCAAAGCCTTTTAACATACTGCTAACAACGTCAGGCACCTCATCATCCCCTTGCCTCCCATGCAAAGCATAAAATTGGTTGTACCTCGGGGCACCACCTTGTTGACCACCCCTTCCCAAAGGAATCACATTAGCACCTTGTGGATGAACCTCTTTACCTTTGTTGCATTTACGAGGACATTCGACCTTTTTGTGACCAACTTCTCCACACCCATAACATGTATTAGTGTCTCTCAAACATGGGTCTGTATGGACCTTACAACATTTTGGACACACACCATTAGGGACCACACTCGTAATCCCCTGGGCGCTTGCAAAGTAATTGGAAAACCCCCTATTAGAAGCATGAGAAGACCCTTGGCCTTATCGGAACCAACCACCCTTTCGACTTTGGAACCTACCTTCAAAGAGAGCCCTCTTGGCCTCATTACCCCTCCACTTTCTGAAATTTCCTCCTCCATTTGCTCGGCATAGGTCATCAATTGGGACAAATACATGTCACTAATCAAGATGATGGGCCGGTATTCCTTACTCACCAAGTCAGAAACACCCATCACAAACTTATTCATTTTAGACCTTGGGTAGGCCACCAAGTGAGTACTATACTGAGAGAGTTGATTAAACATGAGGGCATACTCCCTCACAGTCAAACACCATTGTTTCAAGATCATAAATTCCACCAATTTTACTTCTCTAAGCTCAAGAGGGAAGAATCGATTAAGAAATGCCGCCTTGAACTCCTCCCATAACACCACATTGTTATTTCATTTCTCCTCCTTCCATTGATCAAACCATATCCGTTCCACCCCCTTGAGTTAATAGGCCACCAACTCCACCTTTTTCTCTTATCTAACACCTATAATATCCAAACCCTTATAGACCTCATCAATGAAATCCTGAGGGTCCTTATCCACCTTTGACCTGTAGAATTCAGGGGGATTAATCCTCATGAAGTCTCTCATCTAGGATACCAATATAGGAGCATGAGGGGTTTGGGCGCCCTGATTGGCTTGATTAGCTATAATTTGTGCAAGCAAAGTGAGAGCATCCCGGAGCTCATCATGAGCCGATTGGTCCTCGGGAGTGCGGGCTCTTCTTCCTCTTGTGTTAGGCATGATCTACCATAGCAAAGAACAATTGTTACGATGGAAATATCTATATTTCAACTCTATAGAATGACTTAGAACATGAAGAAGGGAAACGTCTCCCAAGATGCCTCATAACTTTTTACTCATAGTTGTGGTCCACAACAAAACCATGAAGAAGACTCTAATCGACATAGTGTATTGGACTTTGAGTATCTAATAATCTAGTGCTCTTATATCAAGATTGTCATGATCAAAGCCTAGGACCTAGACATGACACGACGCATGGGGAACCCGAACGGTCCCCAATCAAGCATCTTAGTATATCATCATACATCCTTGGTCACAAAAGCAATAAAATACAACAAGATATAGGAAATAGGGATAAATGGGGCTAAGGGAAATCTTCATATCATAAACATCAAGAGTCAAGATAGAGCCAAAGCTCCTAGCGTAATACAAATATGTCCAATAACACCTCTAAAACTTAGATACTTAGTGGGGGCCAATGCAAGCTACTGGGCTCACCCTCATAGTCAACATATACATAAAAGTAAGATAGTCTTATAACATAGAATGAGATCATAAGCATCATTCCCGAAATGGAGGACTCACCAACGAGCTTGAGCGATGTCATACTAGCCACATGGAGGAGGATGATCAAGTGGAGATCCAGTTTCTACATGGTAATATCACGTAGGCATAGCATATGCATTAGTACTTTTGAGTGTACTAAGTATGTAGGATGCAATGCAACAAAAGATAAGCATCATAAACAAAAATGCATAATAGTAGGCAATAGATAACATATTAATAATATGGCATGTATGATCAATGCTCAAGTAAAACGTGCTTACAGAGGATATAATACAATGTTTAAGAAGAGACCAACATATAAAACCTATAGGCTACCAAGGTACAAACCCCTTTAGTTAGTTGGTGGATCATCTTACCCTACCACTCTTAGTGACTGAGGTACAAACCCCATGACATGGTTATCAAGGTACGAACCCCTTTATTGGTTGCTGGATACTCAAACCCTACCATCCCTAGTGATTGAGGTACTAACTCCTCAACCCAGTTTTAAAGGAACTACCCCCTTGGTTGACTATCAAGGTATAAACCTCTAGACATGGTTACCCGGGCTCTTGTCCCACCGAGTCTTGCATGGTCACATTCAAACATTATGTGGAAGAATATCATAAACATACATTTCTTTCATCATCATATAGTCGTCCAACTCATAAGACACATATTGGACCTTCAATTCCTCCAAAATACATTAACCGGACATTTTATCAAACACTTGGCTAGTGTCTAGTGCTCGTGTGAAATCATGCAATTCAAGAGTGTAACCATACTAATAAATTCAATGTATAACCATTAATAGATACTTATTAATACCCCCCAAGCAATATACATCCAAACCCTCCATCAATTCTCACAATAAACCTTAGATTCGTAGCTTAAAACACACTAGAACAATCATAATTTCACGAAACCCCAATGTAGTGTGTAGTGAAATTCATAATCATTAACACCCATGAGTAAATCAACTTTAAATTATGCAATTTTAGGTATAAGGAAGCTTGAGTTTCATGGGTGGAAGGAACCCATGAAAGAAACTGTCATACTTTGACTTTAGAAAATAGCTTGATAAAGTTTGGAGATGGAGACTTAAAGCTTGAATGATAACCTTAGAATCTGGATGAGTTTTAAGACTTGAAATTTATAGATGAAATATTGTCTATGTGTTTGGGAATGAATTTGGGAATGTCTTTAATGTTATAAAGGTGAAATAAGGCGCTAAGTATAGGCATTTTCACGCATGGGAACACTTAGGCCCAAGACTCAAAGTCTTGGATCAGATGAAAAAAAAGGACAGAAGATACACCAGTCCGTGTCTCGCTAAAGGCGCGGATTGTTCACTGGAAATCACATTTTGCTACGGTTGCTCTAAAATTAGAGTTAGAGCCATTTCCCACTCAATTGGACTCCCTGAACAAGAATACGAGGTCAGATTTTTGATGTCGTACATAGATTTTGAGATATATGAAAATTATGATTTTGGGAACTTTTGAGGCATATTTTCGGGCATTTTTTGGGGTCGTTTCAGTTTTGGAAATCTTGAGTGAGGAGAGATCGTATGTATAATATGAGAAATGTGAGTTTTTTCTAAAAGAGGTTGTTTTTCTAGGGCTTGTCATGTTGACTGATGGCATTATGGTGGATCCTAAGAAAATGAAGGTGACTACAAATTGGCCTAGACCTTTGACTCCATCGGACATTAGAAGTTTGTTGGGTTATTACTAGAGTTTTGCGAATGGCTTCTCTTCTATTGCTTCTCCTATGACAAAATAGACATAAAAGAAGGCAGAAATTTGTGTGGACCGATGAGTGTGAAAAGAGTTTCCGAACGTTGAAAGATAAGATTGTCTCGGCTCCTATTTTGTCACTACCGGAAGGGTTGGAAGGGTTTGTATTATATTGTGATGCCTCATGATTTTTTTTGGTGTGTTTTAATGCAATGTGGTAAGGTGATAGCCTATGCATCTAGACAACTTAAGGTGCATAAAAAGTGTATCCAACCCATGATCTTGAATTGGCGGTCGTGGTATTTACTTTGAAAAATTGGGTCACTACTTGTATGCGGTTCATGTTGATGTGCTTATCAACCACAAAAGTCTATATGTGTTTACCAAAAAAAATTTTAACTTGATACAAAGAAGATTGTTAGAGCTCCTTAAGGATTATGATATGAGTGTGCATTATCACCCCGGCAAAGCTAATGTTGTCACCAATGCTTTAGTAGTGGTTGTTGATAGTTCTAAATCTTCCTTGATTGAGGAGGTAAGGCAAAACAAGATCTTGACCAGCCTTGCTAGAGTTGAAGGCCTTGGTGAGAGATGGTAAAGTGGAGCTTTTCTCCCAAGGGGGAGATGGTACCCTTAGGTACGAAGGTAGATTATGTGTGCCAAATGTGGATGATTTGAAAGAATTCACCTTGTCCATTCATCCTGATTCTACAAAGATTTATAGAGAATTCAGGGAAGTGTATTGGTGGGTTGGTATGAAGAGAGACATTGCCATGTTCATATCAGGATATCACAATTACCAACAAGTGAAAGCCGAACATCGAAGGCCGGGAGGCCTAGCCCAAAACATTGAGATTCCTACTTGGAAGTGGGAAGAGATGAACATGTATTTTGTGGTTGGGTTGCCTAAAATTAGGAAACATTTTAACTCTATTTGGGTTATTTTGGATAAAATGACAAAGTCGGCTCACTTCTTGCTTGTCAAAACTACTTATGGTACCGAAGATGATCTAAGTTGTCTATACATGAGTTGCTTAGATTGCATGGGGTGCGCTTATCATCTAGTATCGTGGTTCTCAATTCAATTCTTACTTTTGGAGGTTATTCCGAAGAGGTCTTTGTACCATGTTCAATCTTAGCACGACTTTTCATCCTCAAATGTATGGGCAAACCAAGAGGACTATCCAAACCCTTGAGGATATTCATAGATCTTATGTTTGGAGTTTGAGGGTAGTTTGGATAAACATCTTCCACTCATCGAATTTGCTTACAACAATAGCTACCATTCAAGCACTGGTATGGCTCCCTTTGAAGCTCTTTATGGTAGGCATTGTTGTGATACCCTGTAACTCCATGCTCTTGTGTATCAATGTTTCAAGCCTCATTTGGTTAGATAGGTAGTGTATTAGGGTCGTGGGAGACTTCTAGTACTTAGAAATGTTCAAGACTTCCTTAGGAATTGAGTTTTTGGTGTTGGTTTGTACCAAGGAACTAGACAACCTACAACATGTCAAATTAAATCCCTTTGAGTTAGTTTTCCAACACACTTGGTTTCACCTCATTTCGAGTTCGGATGAAGGAGTTATGATAAATTTTGTGAGACCCTCCCGTGTAGTGAAACCACACGGGCAACTTGATTGGCAGTGGGGCCTTAGATGGGCTGTCTAGGCTTCCTTGAGCTAAAAAAGACCATGTTTTGTCTAAGAAATGGGGTAAGTTTAGTCTTACGGTCGTGTGGCTTGCCACTAATCATGTGGCTGGTCGTGGTGTGTGTGCAAGTGAGGAAGAGTGGGCATAGGAGGAGTTTTCTTGGCTAAGTTTTGTGCCATGGCCATCTTCATGGGTAATGGAAGGTCTGACAAGTCATGGCCCTGGGGATGTGGCAGCCCGTTAAAATTTTTCTCACAAAGTGTAGTTCAATGGACCACTACACGGACCGTGTAGCACCACACAGCCCGTGAGGGCTCCCGTTAAAGTGACGACGACATTAATTTTCTAAGTGTTCCAACTTTAAAATTTTTGACAAAGTCTCATCTTACGGGCACACCACATGACCTGTAGAATGCCATATGACCCCGTGTGGGCCTCAGTGGGGCATCAATTTTCCAATTTCTCCATTCGTTCACTAATGACATTTTTGTGAATTTAATCCATCCTAGTGACCTTTTTAGACTTCTAATGCTATCTTAACCTCCCCAAAAGAGTTAAACGCGATTTCAAGGGATCAAAACTCATGACTCTCAACTTGAATACACTCTAAAATCCTCCAAAAAGACTCTCCCAAGAACCCAATAAAAATTTAAGGGCACTCAAGAACAAGTTTGGATTTCAAGACTCCTTTTCAAGCCTCCATTCTTTCCCAACACAATTTCAAGAGACTCAAGGTCTAAGGTATGTGGGTTTCAACCATTGGGTCCTTTAACCCATGGTGCCCGAACATTCATTTCTGTGAAAATTACATGTTCCAAAGTTTTGTTATTTATGGGTAGTATTAATTAGTTTTTATGATCATATTCTATATCTGGGTTTCATGAAAGTTTGATTGAACACACATGTTTACTCATTTTATGTCTATACCATGAGATGACTTGCCTATTATGATTATGCATCTTCTAAGTTATAGAACAATGATCTATCTTGATATTTTATGAAGGATTTTGATGTATCTTTCATGAGGGTATTACCAAGTACAGGTGCTTTGATTTACTTTAAGTTTTCTTGAATGATTTCACTCTTGAATTGCATAAACTTAAACTAGCATTATACACCCGCCACGTGTTTCATAAAATGTCCGATTTTGAACTATTGAGCTATTGATGATCTGTTACAAGTCCCATGAGCTAAGTAACTTTATGATAATGAAAGAAATGTTTATATGTGTGTTATTTCGTGAAAGGTATCTTTAGCGTTATAATTTGACCATAACAAAGTTTAGGGGTTGATACCTCAAACACTTTGATGGGAGGTGGTAAACCCGTTAACCATGTTGAGGGGTTGATACCTTAAACACCTTCAAGGGGTGGTTTAACTTGCATTTCAAGTACTAAGTTTCTTGGTTTATGATGGTGGTCTCTTCCTACACATGTAATATGTTCTATATAAGCATGTTTTACTTTAAGTATCAAATCATACATGCCATATTGCTATATGCTCATTCATTGACTAATTATGTATTTCGATTATGTTACTTATCTCTTGTTACATTGCATCCTATATACTTAGTACATTTAAAAGGACTAACTCATACTTTATGCCTACATGATGTTACGATATAGGAACCGGAGATCCACTTAATCATATTCCTCCTCCACGTGGCTAGTAACATCTTTCAAAGCAAGTTAGTGAGTCCTCAACTCAGATGATATGTTTCTTTGAATTTAGGTTATATATTGACTCTTATTATGTCGAAAACTTATAACTACGAGGGTGAGTCCAGAGATTGTCTTGAACCTATACTCCTATTTACGCATTAGAGGTTTGGAACATTATGATGTGTTAATGCTATGCTATGACTATCTACGTTTCTATGGCATCAACGATATCCCTTAGCCCCGTTTTTCCCCTTTTACTATCTCTTGATGTTGTACAATTGCTTTCACGATCAAGGATGTGTAATGATATGCTAAGAGGCTTGTTTAAGGTCCCTTCGGGTTCCCCATTTGCTGAGACAACCCAAAAAAAAGTTCCCGAAAATATGCCCCGAAAGTGCCAAGAATCGTAATTTCTATATATCTCAAAATTTATGCGTGATATCAGAAATCTGACCTCATATTCTTGATCTGGGGGCAAAATTGAGTGGAAAATGGGCCTAACCCTAATTTTGGAGCAATCGTATTAAAATTCGAAATTCCAAAGTTGGCGATTTCCCATGAAGAATAACGCCAGGGGCGTTCTCCTATGTTATTTTTTGTCCAATTTTCATTTTCTAGTCCGAGACTTTTGGATCTTCGGCCTAAGTCCTCCCATGAGTGAAAATGCCTATACTTAGCCATATTTCACCTTCGTATCATATAAGAAACTCCCCACCATATCATACAAGATACTCCCCAATACTCTCCCAAACACTTAGACAAATATCTCACTCCAAATTCAAGTGCCAAATCTCATTCGAATCTTAAGGATTTCACTCAAGCTTCAACTCCCCATTTCCAATCTTCACAAAGTGATTCTCCGAAGTTAGGGTATGTGGGTTTCAACCAATGGGTCCTTTCACCCATGGTGTCTAAGCTTCCTTTTTAGCTCAAATACATGTTTCTAAGTTGATTTTACTTATGGGTCTTCTATTCTGAGTTTGACTATGAACTATGTTGGGGTTTTGTAAAAAATGTGACTGTTTAAGCATGTTTTGAGCTACGAATCTTGGATATATCTTAAGATTTGATAAAGGGCAGAGATGTATATTGCATGATGGCATTATAATGTATTGGTGGGATGATTTATTTCAAGATTTCTTGAATAATTTTACTCTTTAATTGCATAGTTTTACACTAGCATTACACACCCGCCAAGTGTTTGATAAAATGTTTGGTTATAGATTCTTGAGTTGTTGAAGGTCTAAAACATGGATGATGATTTGAATGGCTTATGATGATGAAAGGAATGTATATATGTGCCATTTTCCTCTATAGCGTTGTGAGTTGACCAAGACTCGCTAAGAGGATGCAGGCCCGAGTAACCATATTGAGGGGTTTATACCTCGATTGCCTCGCACAGGAACTAGTAGGCCCGGGTAACCATATTGAGTGTTTGTACCCCAATTTCCTTGCTCGAGAGGTAGTAGGACTCTACTACCGGACTGGAGGGTAACAACCACATAGAGGGGTTTGTACCTCCATTGCCTTGCTTGGGAGGTAGTAGGCCCATGCTATGACGGTTGGGGTGTATGTAGCCTAATAACCACATTGAGGGGTTTGTACATCAATCACCTCACCAAGGGGGTCGTAGGCCTTTGATATTCTTTATTGATGGTCATTTCTTACATATATTTTATGTTCAATGTAAGTATTATTTCCTCTATGCATCATCCATGCATGCCATATTGCTACATGCTGATTCGTTGCCTATGTTTATGCATTTTGAATATGTTGTTTATCTCCATTTGTATTGCATCCTACATACTTAGTATTCGGCATGATCTTACTATGTAGGAACTAGATCTCCCATTGATTCTCCTTCACGTCGCTAGACGAATTGTTCAAGTTAGCTTTTGTGAATCCTCATGTCCGGGGATGATATCTATATTCTTTCATGCTTATACTTAGATTACATCTTGTATATTCTAGAATACTTATGGTCATGACAATAACGGCGAGCCCAGCTGATTGTCTTGGCCCCACCTAAACCCTATGTCTAGAGGTGTTGTTGGACAAGTTATATCTTATGCTTGAGTTTTTAACTCACCTATGTTACTTAAGTATTAAACTCTCTCCCTTAGTCCCAATTTCCCTTGTTTATATTTTCTGTTGTTGTTTATCTAGCTTTCGTGACCAAAGATGTGTGTATGATACGCTAAGATGCTTGTTTGGGGTATCTCCAGGTTCCCCATTCACCGTGTCACATCTAGGCCCTTTTATGGGTCGTGAAATTTTCTGTGTCACATCTAGGTACTAGATCCGTATCGTGAAACTTGGTATCACAGCACTAGGTTGTTAATGGTCCTCGACATCCAATACACCGCGTCGATTAGAGTCTTATTCACGATTGTGTCATGCACCACAACAATGAGTAAGAGGCTATGAGACATTTTAGAAAATGTTTCCCTCCTTCATGATCTATGTCATGGTATAGAAGTTAGGTAACATTTTCCCTTTTTAGATCATGCCTAACTCAAGTGTAAGAAGAACCCGCACTCCCAAAGAACAACTTGCTCATACAGAGTTTTGGGACGCTCTCAGGTTTCTAGCTTAAGCCATGGCTAACCAAATCAATTAAGGCACCCAAGCCCTTCATGCTCTTACCCCGAGATCTAAGGTGAGAGACTTTATGAGGATGAACCCACCAAAGTTCCATCGGTCAAAAGTGGATGAAAACCCTCAAGAATTTATTGATGAGATAAACAAGGTTTTGGGTATCATTAGTGTTAGGTTGGTAGAGAAGGCGGAGTTGGCAGTATACCAACTCAAGGGTGTGGCGCCAATATGGTTTACCCAATGGAAGGTGGAGAAAAGGAATAACAATATGATTCTATGAGAGGAGTTTAAGGCGCCAGTTCTCAATTGGTTCTACCCCTGTTGATCTTGGGGAGGCCAAAATGATGGAGTTTATAAATTTGAAGCAAGGATCGATGAGTGTGAGGGAGTATGCCCTCAAGTTCAACAAACTGTCTAAGTATGCTCCACAGTTGGTTGCTGATATGAGGTCTAGAATGAATAAGTTTGTGATGGGGGTATCCGATTTTGTTAATAAGAAGTGTCGGGACACTATGTTGATTAGTGACTTAGATTTGTCGCAATGACCTATGCCGAACAAATGAAGGGGGAGAAACCCTGGAAAATGAGGAGTGGTGAGGCCAAGCAGGCCCGTTTTGAGAGTAAGTTCCAAAGTCACAAAGGTGACTGGTTTCATCAATGCCAAAGGTCTACTCATGCTCCTAGTAAAGGATTTACCAATGACTACCCAAGGGCAAAAGGTGATGGTACTGTGGAACCCAATGCTATGTGTCCAAAATGTGGTAAGAGTCATAGAGGCCCATGTTTGAGGGACATCAATGCTTGTTTCGGTTGTAGTGAAGTGGGACATAACAGGATTGATTGTCCTCATACTCAAAACAAGGGTAGGGATATTCATCCACAAGTTCCTAGGGGAAAAGGTGATCAACAAGGTGGTTCCCTAAGGTACAATAGGTTATATGCTCTTCAAGGGAGGCAAGGGATTGATGAGGTATCCAATGTCATCACTGGTATGTTACGATCCTTGGATTTTGATGTGTATGCATTGATGGGTCCGGGAGGCAAGGGGTAGATGAAGTGCCCGATGTCGTCACTAATATGTTAAAAGTCCTTTGATTTTGATGTATATGCA
This sequence comes from Solanum clarkiae, assembly GCA_011800125.2. Taxonomy (NCBI): domain Eukaryota; kingdom Viridiplantae; phylum Streptophyta; class Magnoliopsida; order Solanales; family Solanaceae; genus Solanum; species Solanum clarkiae. The sequence continues at coordinate 16,039 of JAABOM020002823.1, forward strand.
TTGATGGGTCCGGGTGCCACCATTTCTTTCATTATTCCTTTTGTTGCTAGTGTGCTTCATGTGTGCCTTGTGTGTTAGGTGAATCTTATGAAGTGTCTACTGTATTGGTGAGTTTATTATTGCTAGGAAAGTTTATAGGGGTTGTCTCAGGTCCTTATTGCATATAGTTTTGTTTTGTGGTGTTATTGAGTATGTCATGGTAGAGTTTGAGGTCATTCTTAGGATGAATTAGTTACATGCATGCTATGCCTCCATTGGTTTTAGAACTCATATGGTGGGTATTTAATTCCTACCTTCTTATGTTTCTAGTGGCCCTTAGTGATAATATGTTGGTTTGTTGCCGGAGGTGAGGGGGAGCTTGTGGATCATTTGAGGGTGATGTTGTGAATTTTAACGAATATTAGGTTGCTTGCTAATTATAGAATGTAGGAATCTTTGGGGTAACAAAAAGGGGTGGTTGGAGAAGTTCACCGGTTGACTAGGTTAGGAATGAGGTTAGGTGAAGTTGAGGATGGTGGTGTAGTGAGTTTGATAGTTCCAAACCTTCTTTCATTGAAGGGGTCTAGTTTTAGCAAGGCATTGATTCTGCCTTAACAGAGTTGGAGGTTTTGGGAGAAAGATGGTAGAGCGGAGGTTGTCTCCCAAGGGGGAGATGGTGGTTTATGGTGCCAAGTGGACTATGTGTGAATAAGGTTGACAATTGGGTTAAGGTTTGTAGGTGCTTATAGGATTTGGAGGAGGAACTTGTAAGGTTGCATAAGGATTGAAGTTACCTACAGATATGAATATAGCTCTTTTGATTTTTTTCCATGAGTCTATTTTAAGGTGGTGTGTGGTGACCCAAGTGTTATGGTGACTTTGAGGGTTGTGGATGTGATGAGAGACAATTTGACTTATGAAGAGGGTCTGGTGAAAATTTTTGATGTTCAAGGGAAGAGTTCGGGAAACAAAGATATAGCTTCCGTGAAAATTCATTGGAGGAATCAACAAGTTGAAAGTACGAGAAGACGAGGCGAACATGATTAAGCAACATCCCTATCTTTTTCCAATCTACCTAAGCCAAAGGCACTAGGTTCTCTCTTTTACAAAGCGGTCCTAATCTTTCCAATTCTTGAGTCTCATGGCATGACATGTTTACATGTGCATTAAAATGATTTATGTGATGTTTTGAATGATTTAAACACATTTTGGCATGAGCTTTAAATACTTCATTATTTTCAAATAATAAGTTATGCATTCAATCCCACGGTTGGGATTTTTGTGTTCTAAATCTAGTCTTTCAAGCCTTGTCCTCCAACATTCGAGGACGAATGTTCCCAATGGGGAGATATTGTGACACCCCGTAACTCTATGCTCTTGTAAATCCATGTTTCAAACCTCATTTGATTAGATTGGGAGTGTATTAGGGTCGTGCGAGACTTCTAGTACTTAGACGAGTTCATCACTTCCTTATGAATTGAATTTTTTATGTTGGTTTGCGCCAAGGTCAACTTTAAAAGATCATAACTTTTACCACACAAAGAACTGGACAACCCAAAACATGTCAAATGAAAGTCCATTTAGTTAGTTTTTTAAAGCACTTGGTTTCACCTCATATAAATTTCAGATGAAGGAGTTATGACGATTTACGTGAGAGCCTCCCATGCACTGAAACCACACGGGCAACTTGACGTACAGTGGGGCCTTCGATGGGCCATCTGGGCTGCTTGAACCTGAAAAGACCATTTGTGGTCTAAGGTAGGCGGTATGGCCAGTGGCACGGGACGTGTAGCGGGTCATGGAGTGTGTGCAAGTGAGGAAGAGTGGGCGTGGGAGGAATTTTCTTGGCTAAGTGTTATGCCTTGACATGATTACAAGCTGTGGTAGTCCTGACGAGTCATGGCCCTCGGCATGGGGTGGCCTGGAAACATTTTTCTCACCAAGTGTAGTTCAATAGACCACTAGACGGACCATGTTGCACCACACGGCCAAAAAGGTCTCCTGTCAAAGTGATGATGATGTTAATTTTTCCAAGTGTTCCAACTTTCAAATTTTTGACCAAGTCTCATCTAATGGGCTCTCCACTCGACCCGTTTTAGCCTCAGTGGGGCATCACTTTTCCAATTTTTCCATTCGTTCACTAATGGCGTTTTGCTGAATTTAATCCATTCTAATGACATTTTAGACTTCCAATGCTATCTTAACCTCCCTAAAGGACTTAAACCTAATATCAAAGAATCCAAACACATTACTCTCAACTTGAATACACTCTCAAATCCTCTCAAAAGCCTCTACCAAGACCCCAGTAAAAATTTAAGGAGACTCAAGAACAAGTTCGAATTTCAAGACTCCATTCCAATCCTCCACTTTCCCAACTCAAATTCAAGAGACTCAAGTCTAAGGTACGTGGGTTTGAATCATTGGGTCATTTCACATGTGGTGCCCAAACGTCCATTTCTATGAAAGTTTTTTGTTCCCAAGTTGTGTTGCTTATGGGTATTATTCATTAGTGATTATGATCATATGATATATTGCGGCTTCATGAAACTTTGTTTGAACACACATCTGTACTCATTTTAAGTATATACTATGAGATAACGTGCCTATTATTATTATGCATGTTTTAGCTATAGAACTATGATCTCTCTTGATATTTGATGGAGGGTTTTGATGAATCTTCCATGAAGGTATTACCATGTATTGGTAGCTTGATTTACATCAAATTTTATTACATGTTTTCACTCTTGAATTCCATTAACTTAAAATAGAATTATACACCCACCAAGTGTTTGAAAAATGTCTAGTTTTGAACTATGGAGCTATTGATGATCTATTGCATGACATATGAACTAAGTAACTTTATGATGATGAAAGGAATGCTTATATGCGTGTTGATTTCATGAAAGGTATCTTTAGTGTTGAATGTTGACCATAACTATGTTGAGGGGTTGATACCTCAAACACCTTGATGGGAGGTGGTAAATCCATTAACCAAGTTGAGGGGTTGATATCTCAAACACCTTGATGCGAGGTGGTAAACCAAGTAACCAAGTTGAGAGGTTGATACCTCAAACACCTTATTGGGAGGTGGTAAACCCATTAACCAAGTTAAGGGGTTAATACCTCAAACACCTTCATGGGAGGTGGTAAACCCATTAACCAACTTGAGGGGTTGATACCTCAAACACCTCCAAGGGGTGGTTTACTTTGGATTCCAAGTACTAAGTTGCTTGGTCTATAATGATGGTCTCTTCCTACACATGTAATATGTCTAATATAAGCATGTTTTACTTCAAGTATCATTCATACATGCCGTATTGCTATATGCTAATTCATTTCCTAATTATGCATTTTGATTATGTTACCTATCTCTTATTTCATTCATCCTACTTAATTAGTAAATTCAAACATACTAACGCATACACTATGCCTACATGATGTTATCATGTAGGAATCGGAGATCAACTAGATCATCTTCCTCCTCCACATGGCTAGTACTATCTTTCAAAGCAGGTTGCTAACTCCTCAACTCCGAGGACATGTTTCTTTGAATTTATGTTATGTGTTGAATCTTATTATGTCAAAAACATATCACTATGAGGGTGGACCCAGAGATTGTCTTGGCCCCTGCTCCTATCTATGTATTAGTGGTGTTGTTGGAACTTTATGATGTATTAATGCAATACTTTGACTTTCGATGTTTCTATGGTATCAACTATGTCCCTTAGCCCCGTTTTTTCCCTTTTACGATCTCTTAATATTGCAGAATTGCTTCCTCGACAAAGGATATGTAATGATATACTAAGAGGCTTGTTTGGGATCACTTCGGGTTCTCTATTCACTGTGTCACGTCTAGGCCCTAGCTCTGGGTCATGACAGATGTAGATCCCCGGTTCGGTGGTTTGAAGTAGTGAAATGGCTATGCAAGGTCCAAATTTTGTCATGGAAACCTTGGATAAGGTAAGGTTAATGAGGCAGGGATTCAAAACAACCAAAAGTAGACAAAAATCCTACTCCGATGTGAGGAGAACAAATCTCAAGTTTAAGGTTAGTGATTGGGTGTACTTGAAAATATCACCTATGAAGGGTGTGGTTCGATTTTGCAAGAGAGGGAAGTTAAGACTAATATTTGTGGGTCTTATAAAGTTTTGAGAAGGACTGGCAAGGTTGCATATGAGTTGAGTTTCCTATGGAGATGAATATGTTCAATCCGATTTTCCATGCATCCATGTTGAGGAAGTGCGTGGGCGACCCTAGTGCTATAGTGACCTTGGATGTTGTGGGTGTAGTAGAAGATAATTCAACCTATGAGTAGGTCGCGGTGGAGATTTTTCATAGATAAGTGAAGAAGTCGAGCAACAAAGATGTAGCTTCCGGCAAGGTCCATTGCAGGAACAAACAAGTTGAAAGAGTCACATGGGAAGCCAAGGCAGACATGAGAAAGAGATACCTATAGCTCTTCCACTCTTGTCACGACCCGAAAATCGAGCGTGATGGCACTTGCTCAACCCCACCAGAACAAGTCAGCCTTATCTCAAAAAGG
>JAABOM020002834.1:0-20560 GCA_011800125.2 Solanum clarkiae
CCCCAACATGGTTGATGAGGTACAAACCCCCCAACATGGTTATCAAGGTACAAATACCTCGACATAGTTGCATGGGCCTACCACCTCCCGAGCGAGGCAGCCGAGGTATAAACCCCTTAACATGGTTGCACGGGCCTACCACCTCCCGAGCAAGGCGATCGACGTACAACCCCTCAATAAGGTTACCTGAGCCTACAACCTCCGGAGTGAGTCTTGGTAAATTCCAAACACTATAGAGATAATATCATATACATATATTCCTTTCATCATCATATAGTTATTCAATTCATAAAACATTCATTGGACCTTCTATTCCTCAAGAAATCATAATCGGACATTTTATCAAACACATGGCGAGTGTGTAGTGCTAGTGTAAAACCATGCAATTCAAGAGTGAAAGCATGCTGGAAAATTCAATGTAAAACCATCAATAGATACTTTGTAATTCCCTCAAGCAACATACATCAAAACCCTTCATCAAATCTCATAATAGATCTTAGATTCATAGCTCAAAACATTCTAAAACAGCTATACTTTCATGAAGCCCCAAAATATTGTGCAGTGATATTCATAATAAGTAATACCTATTAATAGATTAACTTTAAATCATGTAATTTTATGTAAAAGGAAGCTTGTGCATCATGGGTGAAAGGAACCCATGAAAGAAATCCACATACCTTGACTTTGGAGATTTTCTTGAAAAAGATTTGAAATGGAGACGTGAAGCTTGAATGAAATCCTTAGATTCGGAAAGAGATTGGGACACTTGAATCTTGAGGACGACTTGTGGTTTGACTTGGTTTCCTTGAATTCTAACAAGACTTCTTGAAAACCTTAAGAATGTATGGAGAATTTGATGAAGATTAAAGAGAAATTTGAGAGGGGTTTGGTTGGTATTTAGGGCTCAGAATGGCTTGAAATGAGGGATTTTCATGTATATTGGTATAGGGTTATTACCCAATTGCCCTGGAGTAAAAAGAACAATTTTCAAAAATTTTTGAGCTAGGCCGGGTCAGGTCCGAACAATTTTCGCGGACCTGTCGTGGACAACTACTATTTTTGTGAAGTTTCATCAAAAATTATTTTTCTTGGCACGAACAAAGTAGACCTTGTAGGCACTCATATCCCCACACAAGTTTGCCCACTAAACAAGAATGAAGTCAGATTTGTGAAATTCTGCATGGATTTTTAGATATTGAAAAAAAATACATCATAGAGTCTTTTCGGGCTACGTGAAGGGGTTTTTAAATATTCTCGATTTGAGATATAAGAGAATTACGATTGTGTGGGCATTCCTAGGCAAGAGTGGGGAGTTTCAGTATCTCCCCCTTGGAAACATTCATCCCTGAATATTGAAGAAACGTACATAAGAAGAATAATCCTGAAGAATTCAGCCCCAACAAGAATGCAATGATGCACTTAAACACCATTTTCAAAAATCTCAATTTAAGTGTTAAAATCACCATAAACTTGTCAATATAAGCATGATGGTATGAAAATGACATAAGGGCTGAGACTTAAGACTTGGAATCATAGAAGAAAGGCCTTGACATGTCATCATAAGCTTGAATAGAATGAAAGAGGTACGGATTTTTCTCCTCCATGCCTGCTCCAGCTCTACGAGAGACATTTTCAACTTGACGGTTCTTTTAATTGGCCTTGATGAACACTACACCCTCACAAATCAACCTTTACTCATATCCACTGGACCTTGTCATAAGTCAACTCATCCTCTCCAACGTCCGTAATACCCAAAGAGTCCTATAATTCTTAAATCACCAACACATCTCCTCAACCTAGATGCATAAAGAACCGGACAAACCATATTCTTATCCATAGGCAACTTCAATTCGTATGCAGCCATACCAACCTCCTCAACATTCTATGAGGACTTACAAACCGTAAACTTAATTCCCTCTTTTGCCAAACTGGACCATACTCTTCATAGTGAAACTTTCAGATAGATCCAATCACCAACTTTAAATTCAACATCCCTTCTTCTCACAATGGCATAGGATTTTTTTTTTGCGACTTGGGTTGTTTTTGATCTTTCCCTAATTAACCTCAACTTCTCTATAGCCTCCATAACTAGATCCGGACCCAATGAAGCCATTTCTCCCACTAAAAACCACACAACCAGGGACATGCAATGTCTACCATATGGAGCCTCAAAATGAGTCATACCAATTCTAGAATGATAGCTACTATTAGTCTCATCAAGAACCCTCTTTCTCAAGTCATCAAGGCATACACAACCTACCTTGGTATCTAGGGGCACCATCACCTCTTTGGGAGAAAACCTCCACCATGCCAACGGTCACCAAAGTCTCCAATTCTAACTAGGAGGGATCAAGATCTTGCTTTGCTTCTACCTCATCAACCAAGGAAGATCTTTGAACTACCAACAAACACAATACCACCATAGTCAACCTCTTCCAACCTAACTCTCAACCTGGCCAATCAGTGGACCTACCTAGTCACCTCTATGCTACCAGTATCAGCATGAAATAGGTTACTCATGGATGCCCTACTCTAAGCATCGACCACAACATTAGTCTTACAAGATCGTAATGCACACTCAGATCCTAATCCTTAAGAAGTTCCAACCACCTCTTATGTCTCAAACTGAGATCCTTTGGGTGAAGACATACCGGAGACTCTTGTCATCGGTAAACTTATCAATATGCACCCATACAAACAATGATGTCGAATTTTTGAAGCAAATACTACGGTGGCTAACTCAAAGTCATAGATAGGATAATCCTTCTCATGCATCTCAAATTAGCTAAAAGCATAGGCTTCCACCTAACCATCTTGCATCAACACACAGCCCAAATCAATCCGGGAGACATCGTAATACACAACAAACCCTTCCAACCCATCTGGTAAAGACAAGATAGGAGCTAAGATAAGCTTAACCTTCAAAGCTTGGAAACTCCTTTCACACTCGTCGGTCCACACAAACCTAGCCTTTTTTGAGTCAACATACCCATGGGAGAAGCAATAGAAGAGATACCATTGACCAACCTCCAATAGTAACCCACTAAGCCCAAGAAACTTCTAATATCCAACGGAGCCCAAAGTCTAGGCTAATTTTTAATCACATTTGTCTCCTTAGGATCCACTTTAATACCATCCCCCGATACCATATCACATAGAAAGGCAACCTTCTTCAACCAAAACTCACACTTCTCATACTTAGCATACTTCTCTTTTCCCAAAATTGCAATACTAACCCCAAATGGTTCACAAGCTCTAAATAAATCAATACTTCATCACTAGAGACTAGCACAAACATAACAAGGTAGGGACTAAAGATCCTATTCATGAGACCTATAGACAAGAACGGTGCATAAGTCAAACCAAAAGGCACTACCCCAAATTCAAAGTATCGGGAAGGACTTTCACTAACCCATTGATCACTGCAATCAACTCAATATAAAATAACTTAGGTTCAACACCCCTAACTCTTGCAAGATGATAAATGCAACCCTTAGAGATCAATTGTAACTTAAGACAAGAAATTAACTTACCCCTTCACAACCACATTACAAGCCCCCACTCAATGGGGGGCTTATTAGGGAATTAGAATCTAATTCTATGGGTCCTACAATCAAAGGACACACAACACAATAGCACTATTCCATCCCTAGCATGACATTGAATCCACCACATCAAACCCAACAAGTCACAACGTAAGACCTAATGCAATATGAACGCAGAACAACACCTATGAACTTTCTAACAATAATAGACTCAACAAAGGGGGTAGACTCCAAAAGTTCACACAACAACTTGGGGCACACTTGAAGCCCAGTAGTAACAAGAAAGAATAATGAAAGAGATAGTGGAACACTGGACCTATCAATGTATGCACATCAAAGTTAAAGGAAAATTCAACATATTGATAATAACATCGGGCACCTCATCCTCTCCTTAAGCCCCTTGATCAATGACTATCTTGATCTAAAGGTCGACCACCCTTACACCTCCTTCGAGCATATGGACAATCAACTAGCTTGTTACCCACTTCACTATATCTATAGCAAGCAATTGTATTCCTCAAGCATGGGCCACCATGGTTCTTTCCACACCTTTGATGCTTGGGATTAGTCATCCCACCATCACTTCCTTTACTCTAATTGCGTTTATGAGGGCAATCTTTCCTCTTATGTCCCTCTTCACCATAAAAGAAACAGGCATTGGTATCCTTCAAACATGGACATCTATGAATTTACGACATGTTGGGCACATAGCATTACCTCTATCTTTGGGAATTTCAAACTTACCCTCAATATGAGCCCTCTTGGCCACACCACCCTTCCTCTTACCATTTGAAGTCTCGGGAGTACTCACTTATTGACTGAGTTGAGTCGTCAACTTTATCAAGGCTTTGGTCATTACCCATAGAACATTGTGAACCTCTACATTCAATACATCGTCGTCCTGAGTAGCTTAAGGTATATCCTGAAATGTAACGATTAGGGATTAGCAATAAGCCCTAGGGGACCTAACTCTATCGCATGATATAGATCATGAAGAAGTGAAACATTTTGTAGAACGCCTCACAGTCTTCTATTCATAATCATGATGCACTTCACAACCATGAATAAGACTCTAATTGACGCGGTGTGTTGGACACCGAGGACCTAACAACCTACACCACAAGAAAAAAGACTTCTAAAGATCATTTTTTAACGAAGAGAAGTGAATCCAGTCATTATAAATACACTTATAGTGACCAAATTTTTTTCGGTCGTTATAAATATACTTGTAGTGACCAAATTTTTTTCGGTCGTTATATATATACTTATAGCAATCAAATTTTTTTAAGTCGTTATAAATACACTTATAGTGACCAATTTTTTCGATTGTTAAAGATAAATTTTAATCCAATATTAATGAGGGGATAAGTTTGATCATTAAAAACATAACATCCCAGCGTTAAAACATAATAGTTAGTGTAAAAATATTTTTAATTAATATGCATGCAAAGATATTAGACTAAATCATGTTATAAGTATAACAAGTGGGACTTTATTGATTATTTCACCATTCTGATAAAAATCTTTCATTTTTTATAATTTTGGTTATTTCATAATAACAAAAGTTTAATAAAAAGAAAAAAATATTAATATATTATTTTCTAATAATTCTATCCATCATTCTTATTATAGTCAATCATATAAAATTTTAAAATATTGTAAAAGCATTTAGTCACAATCTTTTTGGCGTAATTTTTTTAACTTAAATATTTTTCTGATATAGTTTCTATATATGTTTTTATTTTTAGAGACAGTTTATTCATCTTTACTTGAACTTTCTAAAGATGCAAGATGAAGTAGGTCAAAACAACAAAAATTATAATGAAATAAAAAATTAAAAATAAAAATAATAATATTAAATAATAATTATAAGCTTATAAGATTAATGTAAGGTAGAAAAGTTATATAAATTTGGTAGTAAGTCATTTTCTCAAGAGGATAGATGTTTCTCCACCTGCAAATTACCTCTATCAATAGACTTAAGAATCAGTAGTCAGTAATAATATTTTTTAATAAAAAAATATATATTGTGTCGACTTTGTTTCATTATTGATTGTGAAACTAACTGGTGTGTTTAAATAAAAATCATTCGTTTGAGTTAGAAAAGTATAAAGTGAAGTTTTACAAACAGACAATTTAAAAGGCTTTACATGACATATAATCAACTACTAAATTAATTAAGAGATTATTAGTTTTTTAATTATTTAAATGTGCGATGATATAATTGATTTGTATCTCATAATATTTTAATGATATTGAACTATTTATATTAGGTGAATACATTAGTACAAAAAGTGAAACTAAAAGAAGTTGGGGGTTTTTATCCATGAATCAATGTGTAAAAAGTCAATAACTTAAGGTGCAAAACACAAAACAAATAACTTTATGTCTAGAACAAGAAAGCTCCACTTTCTTTTTATTTGATTGTGATAATAGAAAAAAAGTTTGTTTCATTATAGTTAATATTTGATTTTTCTCAAAAGAAAAAAGAAGATAATAGTTATTAGGAGTGTTATTAATAACCTTCCATGAAGTTTTTACACATGTCTTTTGACAAATCATGCAGTTTGAAGAACTCATCCTAAGAAAAAGTGTCAGGAAATATAAGCAACAAAAAAGTTTTGAAACACAGAAATAATGCATTTCATATTTAAAAAAAGATATTCTAGTTTTTCTTTTACTAACAGTCAAAAATATAATTCATATAATTTGTATGTTTATATTTTTGTTACATTACACAATATCATTTTTTATAGTTACTATGAAATTTAATATGAATATAATAAATTTATATGTTTTCATATTATGTGTATGTGTGTGTATATGCACTTTTGTTGATCTAATTTGTGGTCATAATTAAGGTTTTAATAACTAGAACTGAAGGGAGTCTTGGAGTGATTGGTAAAGTTGTTGTCATGTGACCAAAAGATCATGGGCTCAAACCTTAGTAACATCATCTGGCAGAAATGCATTGTAAGGCTATATACAATAGATCCTTGTGGTCGGACCCTTTCCTGGAAGTGCACCTGGCTTGCCTATTTTTTTAATAACTAGAATATCAATTAGCAAAGAAAAAATTTAGTGGCTGAAAAGAGGTATAACGACTGGATTTTTGTCATTGTTAAAGTTTTTTAATGACCAGATTTAATTTGGTCGTTAAACTTTTAACGACAGAGCTTTTACGATCGGTGACGACTGAAATTTTTACCTGTCGTTATTGACTAATAATGATTGGATATATACTTTTAGCGATGAAATTTTCCCTCATTAAATACATATTTTCATGCAGTATTAGTTCTCTGATACCAACTTTGTCATGACCCAAACTAGGGCCTAGATGTGACACAGCGCATGGAGAAACACGAAGGAACCCTAAGCAAGCCTCTTAACATATTATTACACATCCTTGGTCGAAGAAGTAATTAAACACAATAAAAGAGTAGAAATAAGGGCATAGGGACTAAGGGAAAACCTTCATTTCATAAAACATCAAGAGAGTCAGCATATAGTATCCTTACATATTTGTCAAACAACACCTCTAAACATATAACTTAGTGGGGGGACAAGACAAGCAACTAGGCTCACCCTCATACTAATGATAATAGGTAATCCAAATATATAAAATATAGTCCATATATAAGCATAAAAGAAGATAGATATTGCCCCCAGACTTGAGGACTCACCAAAGCTATCTTGAACAATTCGTCTAGCCATGTGGGGAAATTTAGTAGGAGCTCCAATTCCTATATGGTAATATCATGTAGGCATAGAGTATAGTTAGTACGTTTGAATGTACTAAGTATGTAGGATGCAATGCAATAATGATAGGCAACATAGGCAAAATGCATAATAATATTCAATAGATAGCATAATAACAATATGGCATGCATGAATGACGCTTGAAGTAAAACATGCTTATATAGAACATAATACAGTGTAAGGAGAGACCATTATTACTGAATATCCAAGGCCTACCACCTCCTTGGAGAGGAGAATGAGGCACAAACACCTTTATTAGTTGATGACGTACAACCCCCCCAATATGGTTGATGAGGTACAAATCCCCCAATATAGTTTTCAAGGTAAAAAACCCTCGACATAGTTACATGGGCCTACTACCTCCTAAGTGACATAATCGAGGTGCAAACCCCTCAACAAGATTGCACGGGCCTACCACCTCCCGAGCGAGGAGTTCGAGGTACAAACCCCTCAACAAGGTTACTCAGGCCTACAACCTCTCGAGTTAGTCTTGGTCAATTCCCAACACTATAGAGATAATATCATATACATATATTCTTTCCATCATCATATAATCATTCAACTCATAAAACATGCATTGGACCTCCGATTCCTCAAAAAATCATAATCGGATATTTTATCAAATACTTGGTGGATATGTAGTGCTACTGTAAAACCATGCAATTCAAGAGTGAAAGCATGCTAGAAAATTCAATATAAAACCATCAATATATACTTGGTAACACTCTCAAGGAACATACATCAAAACCCTTCATCAAATCTCACAATAGATCTTAGATTCATAGCTCAAAATATGCTAAAACATCTATACTTTCATGAAACCCCAACACAGTGTGCAGTGATATTCATAATAAGTAAGATCCACGAATAAATCAACTTTTAATCATGAAATTTTAAGTAAAAGGAAGCTTGGGCATCATGTGTGAAAGGAACCCATGATAGAAACCCGCATACCTTGACTTAAAAGATTTTCTTGAAGAATATTTGAAATGGAGACTTGAAGCTTGAATGAAATCCTTAGATCCGATAAAAGATTGGGATACTTGAATCTTGAGGACGACTTGGGGCATGACTTGGTTTCCTTGAATTCCAACAAGACTTCTTGAAAAGCTTGAGAATGGATGGAGAATTTCATGAAGATTAGAGAGGAATTTGAGAGGCTTTTGGTTAGTTTTAGGGGCTCAAAATGGCTTGACAATGAGGGATTTTCGTGTATGTAGGTGTAGGGTTATTACCTGATTGCCCTGAAGTAAAAAAGAACAATTTTCAAAAAACATTTTACTAGTCTGCATCGCGGACCTATCATAGACAGCTACTTGCGAAGTTTCACCAAAAACTATTTTTCTTGGCATGGATAAAGTATACCTTGTAGGTACTCGTTTGCCCACTCAATTTTTCCTCTGAATAAGAATATGAAGTTGGATTTATTAAATTCTGAACTGATTTTGAGATAGTGATAAAAATGCATCATAGGGTCTTTCTGAGCTACGTGAAGGATGTTTAAATATCCCCGATTTAAGATATAAGGGAATTACGAATATGGGGGTATTCCTAGGAAAGTGTGAAGTGTTTGATAAGCTTACACTTATATGACACGGCATACATTATAAACAAGAGACTCACAGATCATGCTTCATATCTCATTACCCTCATTTATCAGACAGATATTGACAAAGAGCTAAACAAGCATAGTTGTCATCTAACTACTAATAAAAAGTTTTGGTGGGTACCATTTTTCAAACAAACCACAAAACATAATATATGCTACAAGTATTAGTACTATATGCTACACATTTTATCTAAACATCCTAAATGTATTGGTTCAACAGAAACTAAATATCCACGAGGAAAAAGAATAGAAGAAGGAAAACCTGGGGATCAAAAAATTAGGGTAGTTATGGATCATAAGCTACTCAGACTTTACTGAGGCCCATAACTACCCATACCCCACAGAAAAAGATGTGCATTGTCCCCAATAAACAAAATCAAGCAAAACTAGAATATATAAGGTTCAGAAACATACCTGGGCACCTAAGTGCCAGTCTCAGGCTAATTCTGACCATCCCTTTCTTATGGGGTAGTCTCCTCAGTTATAGTACTCTGTCTGAAGGGGCCAATACCCCCTTAACCTATCATGCTCACAAGCTAGCCTCATCTCCTCCTCATGTCTCAATGTCCTTAAGGCAAGCTCGAACTCCTCATCCTTTGAGAGCTTTAAACGTACATTCCTTTCCTCTGGCACGTCAGCCTCCGTGAGATGTCTCTTTCCTTGGGAAATCTGTGTAGGCTCCTTAGAGGCAAATAGATCAAATAGCAACGCCGGAGATGTCATCTCTGGTAATGTGACTAGTGCCGCTAGGGATGCTGTCATATCATCCTGAAGTTGCTGGTCTCCGATTGCAGGGCTAATAAATTTGAAGGCCGGGCGTCGACCAATATCTTCAAAATGTGCTCCATAAAGGCATCGATGTGCACATCCACTACAGAAACACGCTCCTGAATAGTAACAATAATGAATGCCTAGCTCTGACCCTCTGAGTCTGCAATAGCCTATCAAACCTATGGCCTAATCTGCTGAATAAGCCGAGTCAACTATGACTGAGCATGTGAAAATCTCTATGCTATGGCCTGAATAGAAATGGAGGACACATAAACCATGCCCGTTGTAGAAGGTTGTGAAGTGGTAGCCTCTGGTGAAGTAGCAGCAGTAGTAGTGGGACCTATCTCAGTAACTGCCTCAGGCTGCGAGAGTCTCTCCTCCGTAGTAGCAGCAGTAATGTAGTAGGGGCAGTCTCCAAACCCTCAGATAGTGGCACCGGGGTGAATATCTCTAGGGGAGGAGGAGACTGTGCTCGCCAGAGTGCTGTCGGGTTATCATCAGCATTTATTAGGTTGGGCTCCGAAGTATGCTGGGCCTCAATTAATTGGTCTAGCGGGTGCAAAATCTCTACCCTAGACTCGACACAGAGCCTGTACATCAGAACAGAGAATATGATAGGCATTTTATCCATCGGTAGTTGAAGAATCGCGAACATAATAATTTCTGGTTAACCATGTTCTCAGAAAAAAGATACTTTCAAGAAAGGATGAGCACAACTGAATCTCTTTTTAGTGTTGCCTTCTGTATCTACTTTGCTATAAAATGGGCCCAATAAATGTCATAGCATGTAAAGATGCTAGAAACCAAAATTGCATGCTTTGGGGTAAGTATATTATCCTCCAAGGTCGGACAGATGTATGATCTAACAATCGTCCACCAAAATTTAGAGGGGAAGCTAAGCGAAGCCTTCACGATCGGCTCATTGTGGATGGTGACCCAAGCAGTCTCCGTACCCTACTCTATAATATAACTAGCCACCCATCTAAATCATGTGGTCCGATGCTCAAGATCCTTCATAATGAATGAGTTCCTCGCCTGCCCCAATCGATAATCAAACTCCACCGTAAATCTGGGGGCACGGTACTCGAGACCAAAAAGCATACGATGGATTGTCTCCTCTGAAATGTTAACTCACCGACGTTTCACTCATGTATCAGTAAGCCTAGGATGAATAAGAGGCTTCTTCTCCGTGGGTGAAAATAGCTAAATAGTGGTTACGTGCAAAGTGTAGAACTCCTTCACCAAAATCGGGAAGTATCGTCCAAGTGACTCTGTCAGCCACATGAGCCCATAATTATCATCGTGTCTTGTAGACCTGGGACACGGCTAAATCCATCTAAAATCACTTAAGGCTCCTCATATATAGAACGCGTAGGCTTGCCCTGCTCCTTGGGCTGCATGCGCTCTCCAAAAATCTCGTCCATGCCATCGATGCATCACCGGTTACCATGGGCATTCGATGTTGGTGAAGAATATGGTGTGATAGAGGAATCGTCATCTCCTCTAACCTCGCAGACCTCATCAAAACTAGACTCCTCTCCTGATTGCGTCATCTAGGGCATGCTATTCCCACTCTTGTCGCTACATTCCTCTTCAGACTAGGAAAGACTATCAACCTGAGCCTAACTACGCCCAACTCTAGCTGCGGCTGCTCTAGTCTGTGCTACCTCAGCCTTGGGGTCTGGTGAGACATCGATGATCTCTAGTGACCCACTCAATTGAGGGGTCTGCTCACCATTAGTAGGTTCATCCCTAAGCTTCCTCCCAAAGGCCTTGATCCTTGAGCGATTTCCTTTCGGTGCCATAGTACGTGAAACATAAATATAAACACACTATGGTTAGCCCCAAGAATCAAGAAATAAAATGCAAAAAGTTATTTGAATCAGTTGCAGAAGGGTTCTACGAAAGCTCCTTTACGAGTCGTAGTAAGCACTACAAATCGTAAAGTACTCTCTTAGACCAGTACTTACAAACAATATTGGTCACTAGAAAATTCTAAGAGACTAAGGTACGACTTGTAAAGTAGTTTATGAGTTGTAGACTAATTTACAAGTCATAGACTTGGATCGCATAAAATTCTAGAGAGTAATTAAAAATGGGTAAGGATATATGTGACTTATCTATGAGTCGTAAAGTGACCTACGACTTGTAGAAGATCTTGTCTGAGGGATTCTCAGAAACATCAAGTTTCTAGAATTTCCCAGAGGGGAAGTTATGACTCGTAGATTGATCTATGGGTCATAAAAGACACTTGTGAACCAAAATCTCAATTTCTAAGTCATTCTTCCAGCATGAAGCAAGAACACACGCACCCACATGTTTAGTACATAGCTATTGTTACCCATAACAATTTCACATATATTAACCCTATCAAAACAATCTAGCATCAAATACCCTATAATTCCGACTATCTAAATTTGACTCAAACAATATCATGCTCCTATGTTATCAATAAACAATTTACAATCATAAACTATTCAATACCACTCAATCAAACATAGTGGATGATCCCATAGGCATAACAATTATCAATCCTAAAGCCAAATATACCAAATTTTTGGAATCTATTAAGCAATTCAATCAAGGGAAACCCTAATTTCACATTCATAATTCAAATTCAACAAGAATTTCATGCTTAAACATCAAACCCATCATGATCATCACATCAAACAATTAAGAACAAGACAAATTTAGAGGTTAACATTAAACCAAGAAACTTGCCAAGAATGGGGATTAACTTGAAGGAGAGAGAGAAGGTGAATGAACATAAAACCATATGTACGGGAAATCTCACTGGAAAATGGTCAATGGTGGTCAAAAATTAGAGGGGAAGGGAAAGTTTGGGTGATTTGAAGTCAACTAGGTCAAAATAACTTGACCTCTGTTTTATATCTTCACCGGGTCAGCTGTTAAAATTACTGGGCTTGGGTCTAAGAAACCCCGACTATGCATCGTAGACGGATCTATGATTCATAAGTCATGGTTTTGCCAAACCCTGAACACTTGGCAAAATTTCATAAACTTACCTAAGATCTAAGAACCTCATTCACGACTCGTAGTTTGATCTACTAGTCATAAATTGGTTCGTTGATTAGAGTGCATAATTTTTCTACTTAATGAAAATTTTACGAGATAGGGTATGAGTCATAAACTGCTCTACGACTCGTAGACCAAGTTGTAGAAATGGAATCTGATTTTCTTCTCAGCCAAATCTGCTGACTTAGTCCTATATAGGCATACTCTTCAAAAAATACATGTGTACCCTATATGCAACCAACCTAATGTTAAAAAAATTCAGTCAAAACAAAACAAAACAACTAACTATGAATTAAAACTGAAAATAAACCTATAACTATGCAATTATATTAAGAACCTTGAGTTCCCTCTCAAGTAGCACCCAATTTATTATCGCGACACGACTTAGACGAATTGGTTACTAGACTTCACCAACTTCCCAAACCTTGGTTTTAAGCTCATTAGGATACTTTATAGACTGACGGATGTCGAAGACAAATTCTTTGTTGTTCAATCGAACCTGAGTTGACCGATTTCCATATCCACCATTTTATGGCTAGATAATCTAACCTTGGGGAGTGGAGATTACCTAGATGTATTATTTAATTCCCTTCATATTGATTGTTGTTTGGTGGTAGCCAACACCGAACCTCGCCTATTATCACGATCATGACCAAGGTATTGACGAAATAGAAAAAGAAAAATAGATGATAGAATTTGATTGATGTGTTCTCATCTAATCAACCAAGCCTAACCAAGGGAAGGTTGACTGGGACAATAGGTAATGGTTAGTTGGCACACCATGGTAGCCGACCAAGCGCCATAGTGAAATTGACCTTCACCTTCACAAGAGGGTAGAAGAACCTAATTTACCATCCTGCATGCGAATTTCCAATTGTAGTTATCTTATCTAGGGAAATCTTGTCAACAAATCATGGGGAATATGATTCCCAAGTTTTCCCTAAAATTGAGCATTTCCTCACGTTATAGTTTAGTGTTTATTTTATTTTGTTTTGTTTTTGAATCACAACCCCCTCCCCCATTTAGAGGTTGTAGTTATGAATGCTTGAAATAATTAGTGGTGAAGTCTTATAGTCAAGCCTTGTATTCCCTGTGGATTTGATCCTAACTTCAAGTTAGGTTAATTGCTGACAGCGACCACTTTCTTATTGGAGCATGAACATCATCAAAAATTATGGCGCCATTGCCGGGAAATACGACTAGGTTTTGATTTGATTACACTATTAGTTATTTCTAGTGTTGATTTCTAGAGTCTCATGTATTTTACTTTTGATTTTATTTTTGTTGTTTTATTTTACTTGCAGAGTGTGCTAGATTATATGCCCAACATAATGAGCCAAGGAAATCCCTTAGCTCCGATCATTTGCAGATCCACCAACTTGTTAGAAGAATGGATCAAGTAAATGAGGATATGGGAAGAGAGGAGAATCCACCACCAAGGGGTAACAAGCCACAGCTTAAGGACTTCAAAGAAAACGCGTATGAATGGAATCAATATCGATTGAACCCTATGCTATGGATGTTATTAGTGCAATAGTACTGCCTCCTTTACCGGCAGATACTAAGTTCGCGGTATCGAGTGGATTGCTCCAAATGCTCCAAAATCGTGGACTATTCATAGGGCTACCTTCAGAGGATCCCCACTATCATCTCTAAAATGTGGTGTTTGTTTGCAAGAGTTTCATGGGGAAACAAAATCTTTCTCTTGATGTCGTCAGTTTAAGAGTGTTTAGACTATCATTAACTAGCAATGCAGCTATGTGTTTGTCTGAGCTTCCTCCAGGCACTATAACAAGTTGGGTTGAGCTTCAGAGAGTATTCCTCGAAAGATATTTCCAAGGATCTAAGAAGTTGAAGCTCAAGGATCAAATCAACAACTTTGAGCAATTGTCGGGTGACTCTATTAGCACAACATGGGAGAGATTTACCAAATTCTTGAGGATGGTCCCCGATCACAAAATTGTTTATGATTCTTTGGTTGAGATCTTTTATCGGGCACTTGATGAGAACAGTCAATCTTGCACTGACACAATCATGGGAGGCATGTTTCTTGACCAACCTTTTACATTGATAGTCGCAAGGATGGAACAAGTGGTTAAAGCCAATAGAGCATGAGGTCAATGAGAGTGTGGTGCAACAAAGAGTTCTTGTGTGGTCAATGCCAACAATGAGAAAGAAAAGGTAAACGAAGAGATCATGGAGCAACTTGCTCAACTTCTCATATGTATGGATTTGGTGTTGAAGCAAAACCAAGCAAGTGTCAAAGCAGTCACTCACCAACCTTTGAAGGCTCCTATCTATGATGATCCATTCTATGATGAAGATGCATTGTTTATAAGCAACCAAGCGGCGGGTTTCTGGAACAATCCCCAAGGGTCCAATTCGGACTATTGGAGGTAAGGTTCTGGGAATCAAGGTCAAAACTTCAACCGTGATGGTGCATATAGAGACAACTGGGTAGATACTATGAGAGAGAGAGAGTTCCAGATGTTAATGGGGAAGAAGAGAGGGCTGCGGAATGGTCCTTTTGTGCCACCTCACAATCGTGATGCCGGGTCAAGTACCTCCAGGATCGAAGAGATATTTGACAAGTTGTTGAAAAGGGATGACTACCAAGATGAGACTTTAAAGGGAATAAAAGTGGATATTTCAAGTATTAAAAAAATATAGAGTCTCACTCAGTGGCGATTAAGCAACTCGAACAACAATTCGGGCAAGTTTCTTTGCAATTGAACCAATGTCAAAAGGGCACCTTACTAAGAAATACAGTTCAAAATCCTAAAAATGAAGGGCATTGCATGGTAGTGATGACCCGGAGTGGCAAAAGCACTATGGATCCCCCTATGCCAATGGTTGAAAATGGAAGCTACAAGAAGAGAGTGAATGAGGCGACCAAGGCATATAACACGGAAGACCACCCCAAGAAATATAAAACCTTTCCAAGGCCCCCTCCCCCTTTTCCTCAAAGGATTGAAGATGATGGAGGAAGGTAAGTTTGAACAGTTCTTGGTGATGCTTAAGAAATTATCAGTAGGCATCCCCTTAAAGGAAGCTCTCGAGAGGATGTCAGGGCATGCCAAATGGATGAAAGATCTAGTCAAGAAGAACCAAAAAGTGATCCAAGACCTTTCTCAAAATTTTCAACATTGTACCGTCATCACTACAAAGTCTTTGGTGCAAAAATGGGAAGACCCGGGTGCATTCACCATATCATGCATATAGGAGAATTGAGTTTGCTAAAGCACTATGTGACTTGGGGGCTAGCATTAACTTGATACCTCTTGTTGTATTCAGGAAGCTTAGTTTAGGGAGCCTTGTCCCTACAAATATGCGGTTATTGATGGCAAACAGAACAGTCAAGAAGCCTGTGGGGATACTATATGATGTGCTAGTAAAGGTAGATAAATTTATAGTTCCTGCAGATTTTGTTATACTTGACTGTAAGGTTTATTTTGCAATTCCCATCATCTTGGGAAGACCTTTCTTAGCCGCAGGTCGATCATTAGTTGATATGGAAAAGAGCCTACTCACTTTTAGGTTTGGGGAAGATGCAGTTGTGTTCCAAGTGGGTTAACAAGATGGAAAGAGTTCTAAGTTCCAGGTCATTTCGATGATCTTAATAAGTGAGGACAGTGAAGCAGAGATCCCAGTAGAATTAAGGCTCGGAGTTGATCCTTTGGTGGCTATGTTGATGAATTTTGATGGTGACAGCATTCCTGATTATGAGGGAACAGTAAATGCTCTTGGGGTGACATTTGGGGCAAGTCGACAAGCAAGGTTGGAGTTAGATTTATGCAATAGGGAAACACCACCTACAAAGCCTTCTGTAGAAGTCCCACCAGAGTTAGAGTTAAAGGCATTACCATCACATCTGAAATACGCATACTTGGGATAGAATAATATATTGCCAGTCATTATTGCAACAGACTTGAGTTAAGCTCTAACAGAGGCCCTCATTTCAGTTCTCAAGCAATTCAAAAAGGCCATTGGGTGGACAATTGCAGACATAATTAGCATAACCCCTGGGATATGCACTCACAAGATTCAACTAGCAAGGATTATAAACCAAGTATTGAGCATCAAAGAAGGTTGAACCCCCCAATGCAAGAGGTAGTGAGGAAAGAAATCATCAACTGGTTAGACGCAGGAGTAATCTACCCAATTGCCCATAGTGAGTGGGTAAGTCCAGTGCTGTGTGTTCCAAAAAAGAGAGGTATCACAGTGATGCCTAATGCAAAGAATGAATTAATCCCCATGAGACCAGTCACCAGATGGAGATTATGCATACACAATAGAAAACTCAATGCTTCTACCAAGAAAGATCCTTTTCCTATACCCTTCATGGATCAGATGCTCAATAGATTGACAGAGAAAGGATGGTACTATTTCCTTGATGGATACTTCAGGTATAGTTAAATTGTTATCGTGGCCGAGGACCAAGACAAGACAACTTTCACATGTCCTTATACATTTGCATTTAAGAGAATTCCTTTTGAACCATGTAACGCTCCAGCAACATTTCAAAGATGTATGATGTCTATCTTCTCGGACATGGTTGAGAGCACTATTGAGCTGTTCATGGATGACTTTAGTGTTATTGGCCAGTCTTTTGAAGCATGCTTGTTACATTTATGTGATGTGTAATAGAGGTACATTGAGAGTCACTTGGTGCTAAATTAGGAGAAATGTCATTTTATGGTCAAAGAAGGCATCGTCCTTGGTCACAAAATTTCAGGCAAGGAATCGAGGTAGATAAAGCTAAAATTGAGGTCATAGAGAAATTTCCACCTCCAATTTCAGTAAAAGGTATTAGAGATTTCTAGGCCATGCCAGATTCTACCGCCCTTCATAAAGGATTTTTCTGAGATCTCGCAATCCTTTTGTAAGTTGTTGGAGAAAGATGCCAAGTTTGTGTTTGATGATGCATGTATGCACGCCTTTGAAGAATTGAAAAGAAGGCTGACCACAGCACCCATTACTGTGGCTCCGGATTGGTCACAACCACTTAAACTAATGTGTAATGCAAGTGGGGTTGCACTAGGTGTGGTGTTGGGGAAACGAAGGGAGAGAATTATGCATCTTATCTATTATGCCAGCAAAGCACTAAATATGGCCCAGAAAAACTATGTAGTGATCGAACAAGAATTCCTTGCCTTAGTTTTTGCCTTTGACAAATTTTAGTCATACTTGTTGGGGGCTTAGGTGATTATCCACACTGACCATGCAGCACTTAAATAATTTTTGGAATGGTAGAAATCATAGCTCTACTGAATAATGAAGGTAAGAGTGTTACTGGGTTTCTCCGAAGAAACATTTTCTCCAGGTTCGATATACCTTGGGCAATTATCAATAATGGAGGTTCTCATTTTTGCAACTGGCTGGTCAAAGCTCTCCTGGAAAGGTATGGTATGAAGCATCGAGTAGCAACCCAATACCATCCCTAAACAAGTGGGCAAGTAGAGGTATCAAATAGGGAAATCAAGCAAATCCCATCCAAAATGGTGAATGTAAATCGTACTGACTGGTCAAGAAAGTTGGTTGATACTTTATGGGCCTACTGCACAGCTTTAAAAACCCCTATCGGAATATCCCCTTACTAATTGGTGTTTGGAAAAACCTATCACCTGCCAGTTGAGATTAAATACAAGGCACTATGGGCAATTAAGAAGTTGAATATAGACTGGAATGAAGCAACAATATCTAGATTGATGCAAGTGAATGAACTCGATGAGTTTAGGCTGCGAATATATGAGAGCTCTGCATTATACAAGCAAAGGATGAAAGTTCAACATGATCGTACAATTGAGAACCGCCAATTTGCTCCCGGAGACATGGTGTTGCTTTGTAACTCTAAGTTGAGGTGGTTTCTTAGGAAACTCAGATCTAAGTGGATGGGGCCCTTCAGAGTCATACGTGTTTTGAGTCATGGAGCCATTGAGTTAAAAAGCAGGGATGGTAAAACTTTCAAAGTCAATGGAAAAAGGGCCAAATTGTACATGGGTGACGTGAAAGAAATTGAGATAGTGGAAGACTGGGACCTTGAGGAGGCATGAGTACAAAATCTTCCTGTCGTGCCGCGACAATAAGTCAGGCGCTTCCTGGGAGGAAACCCATGGTATGCCCCTTGTACCTCTTCTATGTTTCTTTACTTTGAGGAAAAAGTATCCTATTTTGGTGGGGTGTGGGAAGTTGTGGATTAAGGTGAAGTCTAAGTAGCCTCAAGTCCGTAACTTCCCCTATTTTTGATCCCAAGGTTTTCATGCCGTGATTCTTTTTCCTTGTGGATGTTTAATTTTCTATTGAACCAGTATTTAAGGTAGTGTAGATAATGTGCAAATTCGTAGTAGTATTATTTGTTGGTATATACATAGTTTTTAGATGTTTTTTAAAGTTTTGATGAAAAATTGGTTAGCCTCAAAAAGTTCTTTGAGATTGTGATTATTGATACATTCATGCATGTTGGATATCTGGTAATGTTTGTTCTAATAATGTGAAGGTAAGCTAAGGCTAGAAGCATGACCTGTGAGTCTATACTTGATTGTGGGTGCAATGTCATGTGTGTTGTGAGCTTATTTTGCTATATTTATGCATCTTGAACGTACTCAGAACTTGCCTTGTTACTCTAAAATTGGTTTGGTGATGTGGTTGATATGGAAAGGACCTTAGGTCTTTATTCTTTGAGTGAACCCACTTTTAGCCTAAATGACCCACCAAATGAGTGAGTAAATCCCTTGTTCGAAATTTTTGAGCTTATCATATACTCATTCTTTCTTGACACATTGCTAGCTTAACTTTGTTTGATGAAATACCTTGATATTAGCCCTGGTCTATCCTTGGACATGTGAACCTTAATTGAGGCTAAAAGCCTAAGTTGAAGGTGGCTACAAGTTGTGGCCCTGGTCTGAGGAATAGATATTATGTACTTCACCTCAAGCTAAAAGCTTAAGTTAAAGGTGGCCCTTATTGTAGTAAAGTAATGACAATGAGGTGGTTAGTTTAGAAATAAAGAAAGAAATGAATAATCATAAGCTGAGTGAAGAAAAAGAAAGAAAAAGTGTCTTGAATTGAGAAAAAGTAGCAAGAATTGAGTTCAAAAATAAGAAACAACTGAAAATAGAAATAAAGCACTCGAGAAAAAGTTTGAAACAGGAGAATAAGGGTGAATTTATTGAAAAAGATTGAGTTATGAAAGCAAAAAGTGTTGATAAACATGGTTCAAGGATAACTTTTAGTCACTACTTGCCTAAATTGGAATGCCAAAGCCCACTGAACCTATGTTACAAGCCTATAAGTCTTAAAGTGATCCAAATCCACTTTATCACCCAGCCAGAAGATGAGTATAGAAGCAAGCCTATGGTGTTAGTCAATATGCATGAATTTCAATTGTGAGAGTGAAAATGCTTCCTCAGTCCCTGAATTTTATATGCTTCTTGAGTAAGGGCATTTGCACTACTTGATTAGCATATGGATGCACCAGTGATTGTGGATGGTTAATGCTCCTTAGCTTATCATAGTTAGGTTGCCAGATTCATCATCATGTTTTATTGTGCTCAGTAACTTCACAATCTGGTTTTGAAAATGATAGTTGGGTCCCTAGATTAAAGTGAATGATGTATATGTCATTGGTATAGCTTCTATGTATTTTTCATTATTTGCATAGATTGAGTCGTCGCTTGAGGACAAGCAACAATTCTAAGTTGAGGGGTATTGATATGTTGTCAAAATACAGCACATTTGATGCCTAAAACAAGGAATTTTGTGAGTTCTTAGTGCGACTTTTTATGTTTTTTTATGTGTTTTTGTGTTGTTCTTGCAGAAAAGTTAGGTTGGCATGATTTTG
>JAABOM020002844.1:0-20553 GCA_011800125.2 Solanum clarkiae
TCAAATTCAAACAATTTTTATCCATGATTATATATTTTTTTTTCTTTGCAACAAATAAAATTACAAATTATTTACATTAACGTTTTAAATTTAAAACTAAATTCTAATTAACACGTTTATGACTTTTTCAAGGGAAGTTCTCAATTTTTTAATAAATATTTAAACTTACTTTTCACAACTACTTAATAATCAGTTGTCTGCATCATATACTTTGAAGCTTTCTTAGCTTTAAGTGCTCTCGGTGCATGATAGTGTAGCCTACTAGCCTGTACCCACTGACCAGAATGCAACGAGGAAGGAAGAAAAAGGATATTACTCAGCTAATGATCTCCCCTGATGGTATGATAGGCACAAATCAAAGTGAATCACAAGATTCTGGAACAGAACATGGAAGGAAATCAATGGAACAATGGCCTCCCTTAGCTTCAAAGGAAATGACGCTCCAAAGCAGCTCAGCTACCAGCATCAGTGCTGAACTAGATACAAAATAAAAAGGAGTGGAGGAAAATAAGGAAGAAAAGGAAATCAAACAAAGAGATGAAGACTTCATTGAGGAACCCAAGCGAAAATGGGCCAAGTTTTTCAATACCAACAAGCTACCAGCTAAAGGTATGGGTCTCAGCTTCATATCTCCAGTTATTAAGAATGGGGAAAAAGTTATTGAACTGAACAACCAAGAGGTTGATAAAGCTATGGAGGAATGGCATCAAACCCTAATAATGTATATAGTTAGAGACTCACCCACCTTAATCACAATTGAAAGATACATAGCTCGCCAGGTGAATATAGTGAGTAAACCAAAGGTATACTAGCATAATGATGGATATTTCCTTGTTAGATTTGCATCTTTGGATGACAAGAATGAGGCACTATATTCTGGGCCTCATCTGTTGAATAATAGACCTATCATTGTTGAAGTTTGGAACCCTAATTTTGATTTTGATAAGGAAGTGCTACAATCAATACCAATCAGGGTGAAGTTCCCAAGTCTGCCTCTGAACTGTTGGAACATGGATTCATTGAGTTGAATTAGTAGTGGGCTAGGAATACCTCTATATGCTGATGAGTGTACTACTAAAGTGGACCGAATATTGTTTGCTATAGTTTTAGTTGAAATAGATGTAGCTAGGGAATTGCCAAAAAAGCTGAAAGTGCAGGACCCTAATGGAAGACTCTTTGATCAAGTTGTTCAGTATGAATGGGTCTCAGAGTACTGTGAGAAATATTTGAAGGTGGGACATAAATATGGTAAGGAAGGAACTAGACCACCAGCACCTGTTAAGACATTACTACATGGATAAGGAAACTATGGGGAACAAAAAACGAGGCTAACAATGAAACGACTCCGAAAAGTGCCCGAAATTGTAATTTCCATATATCTCAAAATTTTTTCCTGATATCAAAAATCTGACTTCATATTCTTTTTCAGATGGTCAAATTGAGTGGGGAATAGGTCTAACCTTGATTTTAGAGCAAACGAATTACAATTTTATTTTCCCAAAAATCAATTTCCATAGAGTTTTTAGCACCCTGGCAGCTACAGTGTAAAAATGTTGCCAGTTTTCACTCCTGTCCAAGCCTTTTTGTTCTTGGGCCTAAGCCTTTCCATGCATGAAAGTACCTATACTTAGTCATATTTCACCTTCATATCATTCAAGACATTCCCAAATACTCTCTCAAACACTTAGACTCATATTTCACTCTAAATTTCAAGTCGCAAAACTCATCCGAATCTTAAGGTTCTCATTCAAGCTTCAAGTCTCCATTTACAATCTTCTTCAAGAATTCTCCAAAGCTAAGGTATGTGGGTTTCAACGGTTGGGTCCTTTCACCCATGGTTCCCAAGTTTCATTTTTACCTAAATTGCATGATTTTAAGTTGATTTACTTATGGGTCTTACTTATTATGCATTAGACTATGAACTATATTGGGGTTTCATGAAATTGTGACTATTTTACCATGTTTTGGGCTATGAATCTATAACCCATTGTGGGATTTCATGAAGCGTTTTGATGTATATTGCTTAAGGGTGTTACCAAGTATTGATGGATGGTTTTACAATGAATTTTCTTACGTGATTTCATCCCTAAATTGCATGGATTTATACTAGCTATCCACACCCGCCAAATGTTTCATAAAATATCCGGTTATAGTTTCTTGAGGAACTGAAGGTCCAATGCATATCATATGAGTGAATGATTTTATGATAACGAAAGTAATGTATGTATGTGATATTCTCCTATATAGTGTTGGAATGTGACCGTGCTCTAGTCGGGGGATTAAGATCCCCGGTAACTATGTCGAGGGGTTTGTACCTTGATAATTAATCAAGGGGTTTGTGCCTTCATAACCACGTTGAGGGGTTAATAGCTCAATCACCAGGGGTGGTAGGGTGCAACTATCCACCAACTAATCAAAGGGTTTGTACCTTGGTAACCGAGTTAAGGGGACAGTACCTCAATCACCAGGGGTGGTAGGGTGCGATGAGCCACCAACCAACCAAAGGGGTTCGTACCTTGGTAAACTATGGTTCTATAACGATGGCTCTCCTTAGACATGTATTATGTTCTATACAAGCATCATTCGTACATGTCATATTGCTATATGCTTATTCATTGCCTAAGTTATGCATTTTGTTTATGATGCTTATCACTTATTGCATTGCATCCTACATACTTAATACATTCAAACATACTAACATATACTCTATGCCTACATGATGTCACCATATTGGAATCGGAGCCCTGCTTGAGCATCTTCCTACACGTGGCTAGTACGATTTCTCTCAAGTTAGTTGGTGAGTCCTCCACTCTGGGGATAGTATTTGTTATCTCATGATATGTATAAAACTACCTTTCTTTTATGTATATATTGACTATGAGGGTGAGCCTGGTTGCTTGTCTTGGCCCCGCTCTTATCTATGTAGTAAAGGTTTTGCTGGACATGTTATCTATTGAGCCTTGGCTCTCTTGTTTTGATGCTTATGTTATGAAAGTATCCCTTTAGTCCTTTTTTCCCTTATTTTTACTCTTATTATGTTGTTTAATTGCTTCCATGATCAATGATGTGTAATGATATGTTGAGAAGCCTGTTTGGGGTCCCTTTGGGTTCCCCATTTGTCGTGTCATGTCAGGCCCTAGGCTTAGGGCGTGACAAACTTGGTATCAGAGCACTAGGTTATTAATGGTCCTTGGCATCCAACACACTACATCGATTAGAGTCTTCTTCATGGTTGTATTGTGCACCACAATTATGAGCAAGAGGATATGAGGAGTTTTAGAAACTATTCTCCTTCTTCATGTTCTAAGTCGCACTATGGTGTTGAAGTAAGCTTTTTCCCCCTAAGTATTATTCTTTTCTATGCTAGATCATGCCTAACACAAGAGGAAGAAGAGCCCGCACACCTGAGGAGCAACTGACTCATGGTGAGCTTCGGGATGCTCTCACTTTGCTTGCATAAGTTGACGCTAATCAAGCCAGTCAAGAGGCCCAAGCCCGTCATGCTGGCATCTTGGGTGAGAGAATTCATAAGGATGAGTCCCCCAGAATTCTATGGGTCAAAGATGGATGAGGATCCTCAAGAGTTCGTTGATGAGGTCTACAAGGTTTTTGCTATTATTGGTGTCAGATCGAAAGAGAAGGTGGAGTTAGCAGCTTACCAACTCTAGGGGGTGGCACAAATATGGTTTAATCAAGGGAAGGAGGAGAAGAGAATCAATATTGTGGTGGTTTTGGAGGAATTCAAGGCGACTTTTCTTAATCGGTTCTTCCCTCTTAAGCTTAGGAAAGCTAAACTGGTAGAGTTTTTGAATTTGAGACAAGGGTATACGAGTGTGAGGGAGTACTCCCTCAAGTTCAATCAACTCTTTAAATATGCTCCCCCCACTTGGTTGTCGATCCAAGGTATAGAATGAACAAGTTCGTGATGGGTGTGTCCGATTTGGTGAATGAGGAATGCCAGTCTGCTAGGTTGATTAGTAAAATTGATTTGTCCTGTTTGATGACCTATGCCGAACAAATGGAGGAGGAAAAGTTGAGGAAAAAGAGGAGTAATGAGGCCAAGAGGGCCTGTTTTGAGGGTAGGTTCCAAAGTCGAAAGGGTGGTTGATTCCATTAAGGCCAATGGAATCGGTAGAACCTGTAGGGTCAAGTTCCAATTCCCAAATGAACCCCTTCTTGAGTGGGAAATCATGATGTGGTGGTCAGGAGTAGATTCATCTCTTGCATTAAAGCCCGTAAGTTGATCTCTAAGGGGTGTCTTTATCATCATGTGAGGTTTAGGGATGTGGAGTACAAAGCCCTTCCCATAGAGTCAGTTCTGATAGTAAATTAGTTCCTTGATATCTTCCCTAGTGACCTTCCCAGTGTTCCTCCCGAAAGGAAAATAGATTTTGGTATAGACCTCCTCCTCGATACTCAACCCATTTCTATTTCACCTTACTGTATAGCTTCGGCGGAGTTAAAGTAGTTGAAGAAGCAATTAAGGGACTTGTTGGAGAAGAATTTTATTAGGCCTAACCAATCAACTTGGGGTGCACCGGTGTTGTTTAGAATATGTATTGACTACCGGTAACTTAATAGGGTCACCATAAAGAATAAGTATCCTCTTCCAAGGATTGATAATTTATTTGACAAATTGCAAGGGGCCAGTCACTTCTCTAAGATTGATCTTCTATTCGGGTACCATCAAGTGAAAGTGAGGGAGTGTAATATTCCTAAGATGGCCTTCCGGACTAGGTACGGGCATTATGAGTTTATTGTGATGTCTTTTGGGTTGACCAATGCACTGGCTATCTTCATGGATCTTATGAATAGGGTCTTCAAACCCTACCTTGATTCGTTTATTGTGGTCTTCATTGATGATGTTTTGATCTATTCACATAATAAGGAGGAGCATATAGGTCATTTAAGGGTAGTGCTACAAAGATTGAGGGAAGAGAAGTTGTATTCCAAATATGAAAAATGTGAATATTGGTTAAAAGAGGTCGCCTTCTTAGGTCATGTGATGTCGGGAGATGGTATTAAGGTGGATCATAAAAAGATAGATGTGATTGTAAATTGGCCTAGACCATTGAGCCCGTCGGATATTAGGAGCTTCTTGGGCTTAGGGGGTTACTATCGGAGGTTTGTGAATGGGTTCTATTCTATTGCTTCTCCTATGACCAAGTTGGCTCAAAAGAAAGCCAAATTTGTATGGACTGACGAGTGTGAAAGGAGTTTTCAAACATTGAAAGATAAGCTTATATTCTCTCCTATATTGTTATTACCGGATGGATTAGAGGGGTCTGTTGTGTATTTTGATGCTTGTAGAGTTTGTTTGGGTTGTGTTCTAATGCAAAATGGTAAGGTGATAGCCTATGCTTCTAGACAACTCAAAGTGCATGAAAAGAATTATCCTACTCATGGCAACTACTAGGATGCATGAACTGAAAATAGTAGGAGGTTCCTATACATGGACTAATGGACATTTATGCAGTAAAATAGACAAGGCCATAGTTAATGCTGAACGGATGCTACACATGCCTATTATGGAAGTACAGATCCTAAGACCAGGGGTTTCTGATCATTTTCCTCTTAGCATAACATTGGATGAGATGTCTAAAACTAGGCTTAGGGCTTTTAAGTTTTTTAACTACATTGTAGATCATCCAGAGTTTATCCAAATCACTGTACAAGATTGGCAAGGGCATCACAAAGGAGATTTGAAAACTATATGGTGGAAGCTAAAGAAAGTGAAAAAAGCACTCAAAGACCTTAACAACACAGAATTCGAAGGAGTGAAGGATAAAATACATAAATTCAGAGAAAACTCCACAATGTGCAAGAAGAAATGAAGGATCATAATCAGGTTGATGCAAACATGAATAATGAAAGAGAACTCAAAAAGTTGTTGGAAAAATGGAGTTTGATAGAAAAGAATGCAATGAGGCAAAAATCAAGGGTTCAATGTATAAAATTGGGATATGCAAACACAAATTATTTCTTTGCCCAAATGAAGAATAGGTTGACTCAAAACAACATCACCATCCTTACAATAGAGGAAGGGACAATAATATATTCTCAAGAGGACATTGAGAAAGAGGCAATAAGGTTTTACCAAGAATTGCTTGGGAAGTCTAATACTCACTTGCCTGGAGTAGATATCAATGTAATGAAAAGAGGAGGAAGCCTAAATAGAAGTCAACATCTTCAAATAGCAGCTCCAGTCACAATACAAGAAGTAGAACTTGCATTGAAGGAGATAGATGATCTTAAAGCTCCAGGAAAGTATGGTCTAAATGTTATGTTCTTTAAGAAAGCATGGTCAGTAATAGGGGAACAAACTGTATAGATAGTACTATACTTTTTCAACTCAAGGATAAATGTACCCACTTGTCAACTGCACAGTTGTTACACTTATTCCTAAGAAGAGAAATCCAACAAAAATCAGTGAGTATAGGCCAATCTCTTGTTGCTCAACAGCATACAAAATCATTTCGAAAGTGCTCACTAAAAGATTGAAGAAGGTTATGGAAAGTATAGTGGATATTAACAAAGTAGCATTTGTCCCATGAAGCAATTTGAATGATAACATCATAATGGGCCATGAATTGGCAAAAGCTATAGGAGAAAAGGAATTTCTAGAAGATGCATAATCAAAGTAGATATGAAAAAGGCGTATGACTCACTCGAATGGGCCTTCTTGGAGGAGGTTTTAAAAGAGATCAGAATACCAACTAAAATACTTCAATGGATAATGCAACGTGTCACTACTGTAACATTACACCATACAGATCAATGGGAAAAATACTAGACATGTTAAGGCAAAGAGAGGGGTAAGCCAATGGGATCCACTATGCCCCTACCTATTTGTCATAGCCATGGATTATTTAACAAGAGTTATTAATACATTACTAGATAACCCTGATTTCCACTATCATCCTAGATGCAAAATCCAAAAGATAGTGCAGCTGGGCTTTGCTGATAACCTGTTATTGTTCTGCAAAGAAGATATTCAATCAATAAGATGCCTTCGTAAGTGTTTTAAATAATTCTCTTTAGCATCTGGTTTGGTTGCAAATCTAGAAAAAAGCAATGTGTACTTTGGAGGAGTAGCACAGCAGGCACAAGAAGAGATACTACAGGAATTACAATATGTAAAAGGTGAATTCCTATTCATAGATCTAGGCGTATCTCTCTCTACCAAAAAAATATCAATTTCCGAATATCATCCCTTAATAGACAGAAAGTTGAGCAGGATCACAAGCTGGGAAACAAAATTCTTATCATATGCTGGAAGAGCACAACTTATCAAGAGTGTCTTACATGCTATTCAAATGTTCTGGTCTCAGATATTCCTATTACCTAAGAAGATCATCCAAGTAGTTCAGAGTATATGCAGAAGATTCTTATGGACTAGTCACAGTGAAACATCAAGAAAGGTTTTGATTGCATAGGACAAGATCTACTTCCCAAAACAAAATGGAGGACTCAACTTTCCCGATATGCACATATGGGACAAGGTTGGTATAGGCAAATTATTATGGAATCTATGCAAGAAAAAGGACAAACTATGAGTGACTTGGATTCATAGATATTATGGACAAGATGATATATGGAAAACACAAGCAAAATAAGCATCATGGTTAGTCCAAAAGATACTAAAAGCTGCTAAGCATCTTCAACAACTGGGCTTCGTTGAAACAACACTAAGGGATCAGGAAGAATACCCGATTAGCAAAATATACCTGCAGGTGAAAGGTCCAATAGAAAGGGTTGAACGGAGGTCATTGGTATGGAGGAACTATGGAGCACCCAAGTGGCTATTTATCTTATACTTAGCAATCAATAAAAGATTAGCCACAAACTACAGACTGGAAAAATGGAAAATAATTCAGGAAACAGTATGCTCACTATGCCAACAGGAAGTTGAGACAATGGAATATGTATTTTCAATGTATATATGCAGTAGATATATGGAGCAAGTTTCTTACCTAGCAAGGCATCAACAGAACAACTATGGGGTGGTCTGATGAGATTCAATGGGCAATCACTTACATGAAAGGTAAAAGTAGCACTTCCATGGTATACAGGATCACATTAACATGTACAACATACCACATATGAATGGAACGTAATAGATGTATCTTTCAGCAGAAACAAAAATCTACAAAAGATCTCCTCAGACACATTACACATGAGATACATGGTAGAGGTAGCAATTACAGCCGCGTCACTAATAGACTAAGCAAATTTAATGTATATCCATGACTGGCTAGATAACCTCAGATAGAGAATTGAGTAAGCAAGGATGGAGCCTATGTCCATACCTGCTGAAATGAACTGATCTTGTAAAGTCCTTTTGGTAAATAAAATCATTACTTATCAAAAAATAATAATAATAATAATAATAATAATAATAATAATAATAATAATAATAATAATAATAATGTTGAATGTTATAATTAAATTTTTATTAGCACATTTAGGGTTCTTTTTTGGGTAAATTATCAATTTTTATACTTACTAATTAAACTAATTAACTTTCCATAACTATTCATTCTTTATAGTGCATAAAAAAGCATGTTTACTTATTAAATTTTATCGTCCTTTTTTCTCAAAACACATTTAGTACACTCTTTTTATGAGAAACTATTAAATTTTTAATGGTAAATATTTAAATTTAAAAAATAAATCTACACGTCTATATTCATCAATCAAAGTAGGGGCAGAAGCATTAAAATAAATCAGGAGGAACACAGCAAGCCAAGACATAGTTTAATGGACAAAACTCTTAATAAATTAGACTTTTAAATATTTATAAAAAATTAAAAATATTTTTAAAAATAAGGGCAAAAAGAAGTTAATGCAAAACAAATTTAATTTTAAAATGTATATGGGTGGTTACAACCTTTTCTTCCTTTATTTTGTCCCACGATAATTGTCATCATGGCCTAGGATTATGGAGGCAGTTAATTTCCCATTTTTCACACCCAAATTCACTTACTATATCAACACAAGATAACTATTCAGTCTAATATTTGTATCAAGGCATAGAAAAGATCACCATGAGAAAAATATTTACTATTCCTCTGACAAACATTTGAAGGTACAAAGTTTTATGTTTAATCAATTATTTTTCTTTTTTAGCTTTATTTAATTTATTTTTATTTCTATTTGATTACTTCTCATCTTTGGAATCTTGAAATTCAATTGTTGTTGTGTCTTATGAATTATCATGCACTTCTTCATCTCTGAAATGCCCCACATTTGCATAGGAATTTCTCATAATCGTAATTTCCTTATATCTCAAAATTGGGGATATTTAAACACCCCTTCTCATAGCTCGGGAAGATCCTATGATGCATTTTTTTAATATCTCAAAATCCGTGTAGAAATTTGCAAATTCGATATCATATTCTTGTTTAGAGGGTAAAATTGAGTGGAAAAATTAGTACCTACAAGGTATACTTTATCCGTGCCAAGAAAAATAACTTTTGGTGATACTTCGCAAAAACAGTAGTTGTCCGCGATCAGTTCGCGACACGAACCTGGCGCGGACTAGTTCAAAAATTTTTGAAAAATTTATTTTTTACTCAGGGGCAGTTGGTAATAACCCAATACCCATACATATGAAAATCCCTCATTGTTCAGCCGTTTTAAGTTCTAAAAACTCACCAAAAAACTCTCAAATTTCTCTCTAATCTTCGTCAAATTCTCCATTCATTCTTAAGATTTTCAAGCAGTTTTGTTGGAATTCAAGAAAACCAAATCAAGCCCCAAGTCCTTCTCAAGTTTTCTTCAAAAAAACTCCAAGAATAATGTATGTGGGGTTCGACCATTGGGTCTTTTCACCCATAGTGCCCAAACTTCCTTTTTATATAAATTGCATGTTTTCAAGTTGGTTTATCTATGGTTATATCTTATTATGAATTTTGAGTATAAACTATATTAGGGGTTTTATAAAATGTTGTTCAATTATGCATTTTTGAGCTATGGAGCTATGATCTATTGTGTGAATTGATTGAGGATTTTGATGTATCTTGCAAGTGGGTATTGCCTAGTATTCGTGGGTTGATCTACATTGATTTCTCTCACATGATTTCACTCTTGAATTATATGATTTTGAACTAGCATTACACACCCACCAAGTGTTTGATAAAATGTCTTGTCAAGGATTCTTGAGTTATTGAGGGTTTATTGCATGGCTTATGAGTCAAGTGGCTTTAAGGATGATGAAAGGAATGTGGGTATGTGTTGAATTCATGAAAAGTACCTATGGTGTTGCAAGTAGATTGTTGGGTTTCCATGTTTGTTGTGTTCTTGAGAGAATTGAGAAGTCCTTTCTTAATTCTTGAAATGTAATAGTTTGATGAGTTATTTATATGACTCCTACTGAAAAGATTATATCGTAAGGTATGGACATTCTACCAAAAACGTCATGTCATAATGTAGAATAACTAATGGTTCCTACCAAAAAGATTATATCATAAGGAAAGGACATCATATTACACTTATCGAAAAGGTCATGGCGTAAGCTACAAATCATGATTCCTACAGAAAAGATCATATCGTAAGGTGTGGACATTCTACCGAAAATGCCATGCCATAAGGTAGAATGAATCAATGCTCCCACCCAAAAGATTATATCGTAAAGTAGGAGACATCTTATACTACTTATCAAAAAGACTATGTCGTAAGGTAGGGGTATTGGTAACACTCTTCGAAAATGTTAAACTATAAGGCGAGTGGGTGGCTATTTGGCCCATCTCATGCATGTTGGTGAAAGGTTTGAGTATGTATTCTATATTGAGTTTGCATTTCTTGATTGTGATTTACAAGTATGTTTTTCCTTAAGCATTGATCATGCATGCCATATTGATGTTATACTTATCCTTTGTTTATAATTATGTATTTTGATTATGTTGGCTATCTCTTGCTTGCATTGCATCCTACATACTTAGTACATTCAAACATACTAACGCATACTTTATGCCTACATGATGTTACCATGTAGGAACCAAAGCACTTATTGATCATCCTTCACGTGGCTAGATTCTCTTTCGAAAGATAAGCTTTGGTGAGTCCTCAAGTTCGGGGGCACAATCTATGCTACTCTTGTTCTTTGTTTATCTCTTTATATTGGATATTTGATACTATGACAGTGAGCCCTAAAAGTGTCTTGGCCCCCCCTCATGTCTACATTTAGAGGTGTTGTAGGAATTTTTTAGTACTTATGCTTTCAGCTTTGACTCTTTAGTGATTTATGACTATTTGACTCTTTCCCTTAGTCCCGAATTCCTTTATTTATATTATTCACTATTGTTTATTTTGCTTCCGCGACCAAGGATGTGTGTATGATATACTAAGAGGCTTGTTTTGGGTTCCTTGGAGTTCCCCATTCGTCGTGTCACGTCTAGGCCCTAGTAAGGGACGTGACAATTATGGTATCAGAAACTAGGTTGTTAATAGTCCTTGGAATCCAATAAACCGCGTTGATTAGAGTCTCATTCATGATTGTGAAGCGCACTACAACTATGAAAATTCTTAGCAAAGACTTCTACAAGACGTCATGAGGCATTTTAGGAAATGTTTTATTTCTTCATAGCCTATATCTTGCCTTAGTTGTAAGGTAATGCTTTTTCCCCTAACGAATGTTCTTTCCTCTTCTAGTTGTTAACCATGCCACTACAAAGTGGAAGACCAAAAAGGGGTCATGCACCTATGGGACAACCGGCTTACCCTGCTCCTCAAGATGGAAGGGCTACTAAAGTTAAGTTTTGGAATGCTATTACTATGTTGGCACATGCTATGACCAACCAAATTCACCAAGGGGCCCAAGCCCCCAATACTCGCACTACGACTTCTAAGATGAGGGATTTCACTAGGATGAACCCACCGGAGTTCCATTGATCAAAGACAGATGAGGATCCCTAAGAGTTTATAGATGAGGTGTACAAGGTGCTATCCATTATGGGGGTCAATTTGGAGCAGAAGACGGAACTAGTAGCCTACTAAATAAAAGGAATGGCTCAAATTTGGTTTGTGCAATGGAAGGGGGGGAGAGGAAATGACAATTCCATTCCTTGGAAGGAGTTCAAAGTCGCATTCCTCAACCGGTTCTTTGCTATTGAACAAGGGAAGCTAACATGATGGAGTTTGTGAATCTTAAGCAAGGCTTCATGAGTGTGAGGGAGTATGCCCTCAAGTTCAATAAGCTTTCTAAGTATGCTCCTCAAATGGTGGCCGAGCCGAGGTCTAGGATGAACAAATTTGTGATAGGGGTGTCCGACTTGGTTAATGAGGAGTGTCGCGTCGCCATGTTGATAAGTGATATGGATTTGTCTCAACTAATGACTTATGTCAAGCAACTTGAGGGGGAGAATCTTAGAGAGATGAAAAGTGAGGGGTCCAAAAGGTCTCGATTTGATAGTAGCTCCCAAGATCAAGAATCTAGAGAGCTCCAAACAAGAGGCTTGCTAAGGATGGGGTGCCAAACCCAAGACCCCAAGGAGATGATGGGGTGACTCATCTTAGATGCCCAAAATGTGGGTGAAAACATGCTGGTAGATGTTGGAGGAACACAGGTCCATGCTTTGGGTGTGGTAAGATAGGCCACAAAATTCTGAATTGCCCACATGCTCAAAATAAGGTAGGAGATGGCCTGCCATGTGGGTAAGGTGGACCTATTGATCAAAGAGTTCAAGAAGGCTAACAAGGGGGTGCTCCATGACATAATATGTTCTATGCTCTTCAAGGAGGCAAGGGGTAGATAAGGCGCCCGATGTTGCTACCGGTATGTTGAAATTTCCTTTGACTTAAATGTATGTGCATTGATGGGTCGGGGTGCTAATATTTCTTTCATTATTATTTTTTTCTTGTGGGCTTCATGTATGTCTTGAATTGTTGTGTGAACCCTTTTGGTGTCTACCCCATTGATGAGTCTATTGTTGCTAGAAGAGTTTATAGAAATTATCATGTGGTCATATTACATTAGGTCTTTCCTTGTTATTTTACTGTATTAGATGTGCTGTATTTTGATGTTATTCTTGGGGTGGTTTGGTCACATGCATATTATGTCTTCATTGATTGTAAAACTCGTAGAGTTAGATCTCAATTCTCTAACAAACCCGTCCTTGAGTGGGAACTATAAAGTGGTGGTGAAAGGGTAGGTCCAATTGATTTCTAAGGGTTGTATTTATCATTTTGTAAGGGTAGGGGTGTTGAGCCTAGGTTCCTTCCTATTGAGTCGATTCCGATGGTCAATGAGTCCTTGATGTCCTTTTCGATATTTTGAATTTAGGGTAGTGTCTTTGGGTTTGGCTTATGCACCGGCTATGTCTATAGGTCTCATGAATAGGATCTTTAAACCCTACCTTTTCATGTTTGTGGTGGTCTTTGGTGACGGTATGTTGATTCATTTTTGGAAGTAAGAAAGAGCTTGTGAATCATTTGTGAGTGATGTTACAAATTTTGAGGAATGTGAGGTTGCTTACTAATTATGGAAAATGAGGATCTTTGGGTAATAAGAGGATGGTTGGAGAAGTACATCGGTTGACTAGGTTGGGATGAGGTTGGGTGAAGTTGAGAATAGTAGTGTAGTGGTTTTGATAGTTCTAAATCTTCTTTAGTTTAAGAGGTCTTGTTTAAGCAAGGCCTTGATTCTGCCTTAATAGAGTTGGAGGTCTTAGTGAGGGATGGTAGAGTGGAAGTTTTCTTCCAAGGAGGAGATGGTGGCTTTTGGTGCTAAAGTGGGCTATATGTGTTTAAGGTTGACAATTGGGTTAAGATTTGTAGGTCCTTATAGAGTTTGGAGGAGAAATCAGTAAGGTTGCATAAGGATTGGAGTTGCCTATGGATATGAATATGGTTCATCTGGTTTTTCATGTGTCTATGTTAAGGTGGTGTTTGGTGGCCCAAGTACTATGGTGACTTTGAAGGGTGTGGGTATGATGAAGGATAATTTGACTTATGAGAGGTTCCATTAAAAATTTTGGATAGACAAGTGAGAAGGTTAAGAGGCAAGGATATAACTTCCATCAAGGTTCTTTGGGGGAACCGACAAGATGAAAGAGTTACTAGGGAAGCCGAAACGGTCATAAAGGAGCAATATTCATACCTTTTTCACTCTATTCAAGCCTAAGATAACAACTAAGTCCTTTATATGATTTCAAGTCCTAAGCTTCGGCCCTCATGTCATTTGCATACATTCATGTTTATGTTGACAAGTTCATGGTGATTTTGACATTTAATTTGAGATTTTAAAATGATGTTTAAGTGCATTGTTAGATTCTTGTGTAGGCTTAAATTGTATCGACTACTTCTTTTATATACATTTATTTGACATTCGAGGATGAATGTTCCCAAGGGGGAGATATTGAAATGCCCTATGTTTGCATAGGAATGCCCCATAATCGTAATTTTCTTATATTTCAAAATTACGGATATTTAAACACCCCTCCTCGTAGCTCAAAAAGACCTTATAATGCATTTTTTTAATATCTCAAAATTCATGCAGAATTTTTTAAATTCGACTTCATATTCTTGTTCAGAGGGTAAAATTGTATGGGAAAATGAGTACCTGCAAGGTATACTTTATCCACTCCAAGAAAAATAATTTTTGGTGAAACTTCACAAAAACAGTAGTTGTTCACGACCAGTCCGTGATGCGCACTTGGCGCGGAATAGTTTTTTACTCCGGGGCAATTGGGTAATAACCAATACCCATATATAGGAAAATCCCTCAATGTTGAGCCATTTTGGACCCTAAAAACTCACCAAAACCTTCTCAAATTCCTCTCTAATCTTCATCAAATCTTCCATCCATTCTCAAGGTTTTCAAGAAGTTCTGTTGGAATTCAAGGAAACCAAGTCAAGCTCCAAGTCCTTCTAAAGCTTTCTTCGAGAAACTCCAAAATTAAGGTATGTGGGTTTCAACCATTGAGTCATTTTATCTATGGTGCCCAACTTTCCTTTTTATATAAATTGCATACTTTCAAGTTGGTTTATCTATGGGTATATCTTATTATGAATTTTGAATATAAACTATATTGGAGGTTTTATAAAATGTTGTTCAACTATGCATGTTTTGAGCTATGGAGCTATGATCTATTATGTGAATTGATTAACGGTTTTGATGTATCTTGCAAGAGGGCATTATCTGGTGATGGTGGGTTGATTTACATTGATTTTTCTCACATGATTTCACTATTAAATTGCATGATTTTGAACTAGCATTACACACCCTACAAGTGTCTGATAAATTGTCTTGTTAAGGATTTTTGAGTTATTGAGTATTTATTGCATGGCTTATGAGTCAAGTTGCTTTAGGATGATGAATGAAATGTGGGTATGTGTTGAATTCATGAAAAATACCTATGGTGTTACAAGTAGATTGTTGGGTTTCTATGTTTATTGTGTTCTTGAGAAAATTGAGAAGCCCTTTCTTGATGCTTGAAATGTAATGGTTTGATGAGCTATTTCTATGAATTCTACCTAAAAGATTATATCGTAACAAATGGATATTCTACTGAAAAGCCATGTCGTAATATAGAATGACTAATGATTTCTACTAAAAAGATTACATCATAAGGTAAGGACATCTTACTACACCTACTGAAAAGATCATATTGTAAGGTACAAATCATGATTCCTACCGAAAAGATCATATCGCAAGGTGTGGACATTCTACCGAAAAGGCCATGCCGTAAGGTAGAATGAATCAATGCTCCTACCCAAAAGATTATATTGTAAAGTAGGAGACGTCTTATACTACCTATCAAAAAGACTATGTCGTAAGGTAGGGGTATTGGTAACACTCTTCGAAAAGGTTATACTGTAAGGCGAGTAGGTGGCTATTTGGCCATCTCATGCATATTGGTGAAAGGTTTGAGTATGTATTCTATATTGAGTTTGGATTTCTTGATTATGATTTATCAGCATGTTTTTCCTTAAGCATTGATCATGCATGTCATATTGATGTTAAATTATTCATTATTTATAATTATGCATTTTGATTATGTTGTCTATCCCTTGCTTGCATTGTATCCTACATGCTTAGTACATTCAAACGTACTAACACATACTCTATGCCTACATGATATTACCATGTAGGAACTGGAACACCTATTGATCATCCTCCACGTGGCTAGATTGTCTTCCGAAAGATAAGCTTTTGTAAGTCCTCAAGTTCGGGGACACAAGCTATGCTACTCTTGTTCTTTGTTTATCTCTTTTTGTTGGATATTTGATACTATGAGGGTGAGCCTGGAAAGTGTCTTGGCCCCCACTCAAGTCTACGTTTAGAGGTTGTGTTGGAATAATTGAAGTAATTATGCTTTGAGCTTTAACTCTTTAATGATTTATGACAATTTGACTCTTTCCCTTAGTCCGAATTCCTTTACTTATATCATTCACTATTGTTTATTTTGCTTCCGCGACCAAGGATATGTGTATGCTAAGAGGCTTATTTGGGGTTCATTCGAATTTCCCATTCACTGCATCACGCTAGGGCCTAGTTTAGGCCATGACAATCTCTGATATATTCAGGAAACTTTTTACATTTTCTCATAATTATTTCAAGAAAGACAGTCTCAATCCTATGAATAATCATAAAGAGCAGTAAAATTTAAGAATAATAGATAGAAAAATTAAGAGGATTTATATTGCTATTCCCGAGTGGTTTGTCATATGAATCGTTAAGGATTATCTTTATAGACATCATTAATTATGAAGGGATGGGAGAATTATTAATATTTTTTAAATGTTTTTATTGTGTTATTTTTAAAATGATATATCTTACGAAATATAAAAGTTTGTCATTATTCGGTACAAGCTATAGATATATACCATTCAAATAAATCCATATAATAATATAATACAAAATATTTATATGTGTGCTATTATTTATATGCTCAATTGAGAAAAATATTTACTATTTCTCTGACAAACATTTGAAGGTAAAAAGTTTTATGCTTAATCAATTTTTTTT
Organism: Solanum clarkiae; assembly: GCA_011800125.2. Lineage (NCBI taxonomy): Eukaryota > Viridiplantae > Streptophyta > Magnoliopsida > Solanales > Solanaceae > Solanum > Solanum clarkiae. The sequence continues at coordinate 16,970 of JAABOM020002844.1, forward strand.
CCTTTTTTGGCTTCATTTAATTCATTTTTATTTTTATTTGGTTACTTCTCGTCCTTAGAATCTCGAAATTCAGTTGTTGTTGTGTGTTATGAATTATCTCTAATATATTCATGAAACTTTTTACGTTTTCTCATAATTATTTTAAGAAAGACAATCTCGATCCAATGAATAGTCATAAAGAGCAATGAAATTTAAGAAAAATAAATAGCAAAATTAAGAGGATTTATATTGCTATTTTCGAGTGGTCTGTCATATTAATCGTTAAGGATTTTTTTTTTTTTTTTAGACATCTTTAATTATGAATTGAAGGGAGAATTATTAATATTTTTTAGTGTTTTTATTGTGTTGTTTTTAAAATGATATGTCTTAAAGTTTATCATTATTCGGTACAAGCTATAGATATATACCATTCAAATAAATCCATATAATAATACAATACAAAATATTTATATGTGTGCTATTATTTATATGCTCAATTGTGAAAAATATTTACTATTTCTTTGACAAACATTCAAAGGTAAAAAGTTTTATAATTAATCAAGTTTTTTCCTTTTTGGCTTCATTTAATTTATTTTTATTTTTATTTGGTTACTTTTCGTTCTTGGAATCTCAAAATTTAGTTGTTGTTGTGTGTTATGAATTATCATGCACTTTTTCATCTCTAATATATTCATGAAACTTTTTACGCTTTCTCATACTTGTTTTAAGAAAGACAATCTCAATCCAATGAATAGTCATGAAATTTAAGAACAATATATAGCTAAATTAAGAGGATTTATATTGCTATTTTTGAGTAGTTTGTCATATTAATCGTTAAGGATTATCTTTCTAGACATCTTTAATTATGAAGGGATGAGAGAATTATTAATATTTTTTAATATTTTTATTGTTTTGTTTTTAAAATGATATATCTTAATAAATAAAAAAGTTTGTCATTATTGGGTGCAAGCTATAAAAATATACCATTCAAATAAATCCATATAATAATACAATACAAAATATTTATATGTGTGCTATTATTTATACACTCGATTGGATGAGATTATTTATAATATTAAATAATTTCTTTTTACTATTTCATTTGGTTAAAATTTTCACAACTTTTTTTAGTGTTCTTCTTCACCATCTTTGAGTACTTATAATCTTCTTTTTAATTTTTTTTTTTAAATATCTTCACCATCCTAATTTATGTGGCACGTGTATCTAAGGAAGCATATGAATGTTAACAATTGAACCACTTTGGCTAAGTGCTCTTCAATTTGAATTTAATATTTTACTTTTTTAAGTGGCTCATCACAATCTAGAGAAAAAATGTAGATATCCAACAGAATAAAGGATACAACTTTCATTGTCTCATTATTTGATAAAACAAATAGGCTAATATCTATATATTATAAGCAAAAAATGAGGTATGAGGAAATGAATATCTTGATAATGTTATTGAAATATCATTGGCACATCATATAAAATGTTATCTTCCCGTTGCTCAGGTCTTATTTATTTATTTTTTTAAAAAAAATTTGTATTTGATTTGACATGAAATAGTTCTAGGTGTGTGTTTAGGTTATGTATATAACTATTTTAAAATATAAAATTCAAACAAGTATACTAAATAAAACTGTCAAGTATCAAAATGGTTAAATAAACTAATTTAATATCTAAAATTTGAATTTCAAAATATAAGTAACTAATCTTATCCCTATAAAGTACCTCACCCCATATTCCACAAATCCGATATGTAAAAAATACCTTCAACTCCATCACTCCCATCTTCTTAAAAAATTAAAACCTTTTATTATTTTCAACACCCAATAATTTATGTTCATTATACTCTATTATTATCCAAAGACCATTTAATTTATCAATCCTCTTTTTTCTTTATCGTTCTTCATTAATTTTTTGGTTTTGATTTATAACTTTTATTGGTGTGAATTACTTGATGAATTCTTACGCATGAAATTAGTAACTACAAGATATTACAACTCAAGCATCAACTCCTTTTCTAGAGTATTCTATGTACTTTGCTTATAATCAAAATTAAGTTTTATCATTACTGCATATATTTTTTATTTATTTGTTTATAGACTTTTTTTCAATATTAGTGCAACATAAGTTATGATTTTATTTGATTTATTTTTCAGTTAAAGTTATCTAAGATTCTAAGTTATTTAACATTCTACTTTTTCGATCTAAGCACAAGATAAATTGGTAACAATTACAAATTTAAACAAACAATTTAGCAAATATGATTTTTGTTGATTAAATTATCTAATATCTTATGTCATCTTAGTAGAGGTAAAAAGATAAATCAAGAGATGTAACAAAATTAATGTGATGCACTTTGCATGGAATAGACTAGAAAATAAGCAACAATTACTATATGAACTTTATAAAGACATGAAATGTTTAATTTTCTTTTAATTACAGGTATGTGTTCAAGTCTCATATCGACAAAGTATTTAAAATAAAAGAAAATAATTAAAAAATTCCATAAAAATAAAAAAAAATTAACGAAGAAAATATGAGATAGAAGAAAATATTAATTAAGTGATAGTTAAATATGATAATGGAAGCGAATATTAAATGTCTAATCCTAATATTAATTTATTTTTTTTTTTAAAAAAGAATAAATACTTGGATAGTTTTAAATATTGCATAGAAGTGGCTGTATATTGAGTAATTTTAAATCGAGCAATTTAGATTTGAATACTAATTAATAAAAAATTATCATTTCTTAAAAATAATAAATTAATATATTATAAATTCATATGTTGCATAATAGTCTCAAATTTTATCATTACGATAATTCTTAAAATTTCAATTTGATTATTTTTCAAAACAAAAAAATTATTTCCAAAATATAATTATAATTTATTGAATAATTTTGTAAAAATCTGATAAATAACACTGTCAAGAACAAAAACTAACAAAAGAAGACTAAAAACCTATCACTATTCCCATTTATCACATTTGCTCTCCTCACCGATGATTAAATTCTTACTCATAAAATCTTCTAACTATATAATTGGAAATGCAAAAATACAAAAATGGCATATCAACACCACAAAAAAAAAAAAAAAAAAAAAAAAAAAAAAAAAAAAAAAAAAAAAAAAAAAAAAAAAAACTAAAAAATAAATTTAAATATTTCTAATATGTATTTTGTAAAACTAAAAATAAAATGTCACTGATAGAAATATTTTCAAACTATCTATTTTTAAAAGAATAAATTAAGATACTTTTTATGAGTACACATCAAATTAGTTTTATATCTATCTATCTATCTATCTATCTATCTATCTATCTATCTATCTATCTATCCATCTATCTATCCATCTCTATATATATATATATATAATATATAAATTTAGAGTAGCACAAATTCTTAGTTATTTTTTTTAATACATATGTAATTTTGCTAATCATCTTATAAAATAAGTGTATCGTAAATTAATTTTAATGCATTTTGGCAGCTACTACTTCAATATGTATTTTAAGGAGTGCATTGTATTCTTTTTTAAATATTTTATGATCATGATATTGTTCTATATCATTTATTTAATTCAAACATAAAGATTGCAATTAGA
>JAABOM020002855.1:0-20552 GCA_011800125.2 Solanum clarkiae
CTTTATATAGGGATGGCTTAATAATAGGGGAAACTATATATATATATATATATATATATATAGCGAAACTATACAATATAATTTGTTAAAAATTATAGAAAGTATACACTACTATATAAATGTACATTACTTATACATGAGCTATACACTAAATATACAGTATGATACACTAACACACACTGACTGTAAATGCCTACGAGAGCTATTTTTGTAACACCCCAATTTTTTTTGAAGTTAAGACCGAGTCATCCTTCATATGATATAGGATTTTAATGGATGTTTCCTAATTGAGTATAGGTGTTAAATTCAATTTCTTAGTTTGGAAATAGAATTGGAGATGATCTAAGGTCACACGAACCCTCCAGTACGAAGTTAAGCTAAAAACTTTCTTAGCGTTTTAGTTCAAATGTAAGATTTTATGAAAGTTAGGTGGACTGATGACTTTTAGGTTGTATATATATGCTAGGATCAATTCCTAAGTATTTAAAGTATATTAGATGTGATGTAGAGTTATAAGGGATCTTTTACATCAAGTTAAGTCCAAAGAATTTCTACCGACTAAGTTTTCGTATGAGTTGATAGAAGAGTCAATTTTAAATGACCATATCTCCTAAAGTTTAATGAGTTAAGTGATCCATAATATATCAAATCAAAGATATTTGAATAAGCTTTCCAACGCATGTCTTAATCAAAGTTCAGAGTAGAAAGTTATGACCATTTTAGTGAAGACGTGTAGAGTTGTCAGAAGGTCTGCGATAGCTCCGCATCGTGGACCTGACATGAACCATTTTTGGATAAGCTAAATGACATCCTTTCTTTTTATTTTGAGGGTACTTTTATCCTAAAACTTTTGGAGGCCTATTTAAGGTCCCAAAACGCATAAAACATCAGTTACCATAATAAAAACTCTCTCCTTCGCTCCTAAACATAAACACTCAAGAATCATCAAGAAAATCATCAAGTTAGGGTTAGCTTTCAAGATTCATCATCAGGGTAAGTTATTCTTCATAAATTTCAAGCTACCCAACTCAAATTTCTTCATCTATTCATAAATCTCTTATATAATCTTGAACCATAAGCTAGGGTTTCAAGAAAATGAATTCAAGAATTCCAAGAAAGGATTCCTTGATTCTTCTTTTTCAAGAACTTGGGTTCCTCATCAAGAACTCTAAGGATTCCAAGTCAAGAATTCAAGAATCAAAGAGAAACCCTTTAAACAATGTCTTTCCAAGTTCTTTCACTTTAAAAGAACTACCAAGATCAAGGATTTTCTCCAAGAAAGCTAGTATTCATTAAATTTTGATTATAATATCAACTTTCTAGGTATGTAAGGCTAAAGTAAAAGTATGAGATTATTCTCTCGTGTGCCTTATAGATGGTCATAGAAGCATTGAAAGTCTAACGAGTTTACACACATGATTCTTGAATGGTTTATTGAAGACTTTCTTGAAAATTATATTACTTACATGTATTTTCATATGTTGATGATCATCATAAACTTATTTTCTTGAATTGATTACTAATCATGAGATATTGCATAACCCTACATGATAATTTTGAAAACATACATGAATGAACCTAGGGATTGAGTCTAAAACCTTGATTTGAGAATGTCGATTGTGATTGTGATGCGAGAATGATGCGATGATGAGTAGATAAAGCTTGATATTCCTATGAGTATCCATAAATGTACTCTTATGATTTGTCTATTCGATTGTTCCCTAATGATTGTTCTAAACCTTGAGCTATTTATTGAGATGTTGATTGATGAGATGATGAGATTTCCTATGAGACTGATTGAATGACGAGTGTCTCCATGAGGTTGATTGAGATAATTTGATTGGATTGATTATCTTATGAGCATTGAGTCTTGGGAGGAGTATCGAGCACCGAAAAAGTAAGAGTTAACTCAATCGCACTCGTCAAACTACATAGCCATGTGTAGGTGACGATTAGAAGTGTAGGTGAGGATTAGAACCATCACATTAAGGTTTCCTCTTGATAGAGTCCCTGAAACAATAGAGGACTTGTTTGATTTGTTGGGGTCCCCTAGTGGATTCGATTCGTTCCCTACCTGGCAAGTACGGAACGGTTGTGGCAATAATAACAGCTTGTTGTACAATCACTGGCTTATAAGTGATTATTGTTAGATAAAAGAAACTCCCAGAAAGTTCCTACCTCGAATACTCTGAGTCAAGATAAGATGAGATGTGATGAGATGAGTTGAGTTAAGTTTCTTTGAAATGAGCCTGATTTGATTGATGAAGTTTGATTGGTTGACGGGTCACTTGTCTAGTCTTTATTCTTGCTTTAGATAGATATTTGACATGTTGATTGTTGATTATTCTGAGTTGATATTATTCCATATTATTCTACCTGTTTCTGTTTCACTTAGCTATTTTACATACCGTACATTCCACATACTGACGTCACTCGGCACTGCATCATTTTATGATGCAAGTACAGGGATTAGAGATCATCAACAGGCGCATTGTTGAGAATGTAGGATGTTTAGCTGATTGGTGAGTCTCCCTTAATTCGGAGGATTCATTACTTTTATTTCATCTTGCTTATGGAGTTAGACTTGATAGCTTATTTTGATTTGAGATAGTCATGGGTTTGTCATTGGCACCACTTGATAGTAATAGATGCTTCATAGACTAGAGTCAAATGTTGATTGTTAAGATTGTGAGCTAGTTCTTTCTACAAGCCTTTCATTTATATTATTACTTTGAGATTAGATAGATGTGCCCATTTATATTGTTTATGTCTTCCGTTGATTAGTAGAGTTAATTGATTGAATGATTGTGATGAGACTAAGTGGTTCACTTGGGGACTAGCAATAGTCTCTGGGTGCCGGCCACGTCTTGGGTACCCTCCTGGGGCATGACAATTTTTTTTATAATTATTTTAAGTAAAGTGTCTCTCCGTGTAATTTTCCCTTAATAAAATCGATGGTGTAAAGCCAGTTTTATTTTTTCTGTTCAATATTATCTCATTTTATTTGGTTACTAAAATAGAACAGTTATTAGTTAAATATGAGAATCTAGAGGTATTTCCCAACATTATATTTTCGATCATGAGATATTGTTATATCAAGGATATCTACTAAAAACCGTCAATCAATTACATTTGTTGCTGATGAAAATTCAAAATTGTTCTAAGGATTTACGTGTTGTATAAAATTCACTTTAACACTACTAGAGACATTAGCCTATCCATAAAATATAAGTGTGTAACTGACGTTATCATGTAATTACTGAATAACTTCTGATTTTTCTCTTTTTAACATAATTTACTTACTTCAAACTTTTACCTTTTATAAGGTATGATAATAAGCTTATCATGTATCTTAGGGACACTGTCACTTATGTACAACTCTAACAAGTAATAACTAACAACAATTTACAATAATTGAAGGACAACTATAATGACAACTATAATTTTTGCCTCTTTTTCTTCAAACACCCCTCAATAATACATAGAGTAATTTTTTCAAGGTAATCCTCTGTTCAAAATTAAAAAAAAAAAAGAAAAAGATTTTCTGCCAGAAAATTCTATTTTCAACATATCTTTTGACACAAATATCTTATTGTATATCATGTATCACAAAAATATATACATGATATACATGAAATATTGGCTAAACTATAGCAAGATAAATATAAAAATCTCATGGGATATATATGAATACTAGATATTTTGTCATGGTTCAGATTCAGGTATACGATATTTGGCTTAAAGGTGTGTATGAAACTGAGTCAACCTTTCATAACACAATAATTGATGCTGCGAGAATGAACCATACACAATTAGTAGGATGTTAATGTTACGCTCGCGACTAGCAAACTCCAAAGCATAAAAAGAGGCCAATAAAATAATAAATTATAGCTAAAGGAGCTTTCGAGGCACTATTTTTAGATGTACTTCACGTCATTTGATCAAACAATCTTCTTACATGACTCTGATAGCAACCAAAAATATCTCCAGTCTCTCAGACACCTTAATACCCTAACATACAACAATAATAACTAAATGAGACAAAGGGGCTGTCCGAAGCAACAATATGCAAAATAATACTTCTTGGTTCGAAAATCTATAAAAATGATATTACAACATAGGATTATGAACAAGGGTCATAGGGAACTGATTTTCTTAGACAAAATTTTTTTATATGTTACAACAACTCAAGTCTAAATCAACAAGAAATTACGACAAGTCATTGGCAATTATAACTTTTCATAACTAAAAGCTTAGAATCTTAATTCAACACGATTCTTACCTTGACAATATATATGTATCCATAGCTACTACAAAATACTCAATAAACATCTGATAAGTTACTGCCACAACACCCATGAACATCGAATGCAGCGACAATAGATCAATTATTGCTAAAAGTTTTTATCGCACTAAATATTTGATGTTAAAAAAAAAAATTAAATGCCACTAAAAGTCTCTTAGTTGTAGTGTTATAAATATCAATCGAGTCAAGACCAGTATAATTTGCAAATTTCATCTTCTACTCTATGTAAGACGTTATTTTATTTGTGGCTCAGTTAATATAAAGTCCATGATTAAAATTTAACAAAAAATAGATCTTATTCATACACCGATTATTTGATTAACATACCGGATAAGTCCTAATTGGCCTGTATAAATTGGGTAATTAAGACAATTTTCATTTTATTTCTGTTAATGTAATAGACCATAAAAATAATAAATTACAGTTGAAAATAAAATGACAAAAATTGAATAAAAGTTCATTAAGGCTGAGACGCGGAGTTCTCGCTCTCTTTTAAGGAGATTCAAGTCCATTGCGGCATAATTTACATCGATCTAGCAGTAATACACTTGACTTGTCTCATCCTGGATACAACAGCCCAACAACGTTGTATGACTCAAACAACTCCAGATTAATTGAAGAGTTCAAAACTCCACAAAAAAAATATCTTCCTTCACATATAATTACTCTCTTTTGTCTATAGTGAATATAATTAAAGACTTAAAATACTTTTTTTTTTTCAAATTAAGATTTAGACATTTGACTATTTTGTAGAGTGGAAAGCCGATTCGTTGGGCGAGCAGAGGAAAGAAAGAAAACACTTACTTATTGCTTTGCTGATTTCATTCAAAAGCAAAGGAAGAAAGCTACTCGACCAAAGCAAAGAGCAAGCTGAAAAACGCAAGCAAAAAATTTCAATGTAAAGTTTTATGCATGCAAAAGAGAAGTCGAAGGCCTTGTTATAAAGTCGAAATTGAACTCTTACCAACTTAGCAAACATTTGATATTTAATCAATTTACCTATTAAATTTTCTCTTAATGCCGTACATTTTAGTCTCTAATTACCATATTAAGTACCCTCATTTTTCTTGTTTATTTTTCATAAGCTCTGTATTTAATTTTAATTATAAAAATCCTAATTTTTTTGGAAAAAAAACTCATAACACTAATTTAGTATTCCTTATTGTCTTGATTTCAATTCTTGATATGTGAAGAGTCCATCAAGTTTAAAAATTTTGGTAAAATTTTCTTTTATTTGATTTATTTTCATATCTAGTTAAGTGTGGAATACTATTATAATTGCAATGAGACTCAATTCTCAATCATGATCCCAACTAGGACTCAAGTGCTACCCCTAGACTCGAATTCCAATCCTGACTATGGATCCTAACTCCTTGATCCTAATCCCAAGTCGAAGACCTGACTCTTCAACTCTAACCCTGACTTGGGATCTGACTACCTAACTCCTGGCTCGAGATTCAACCTCTATCGGAACCAACATAATCGTAAGTCGATGTCAAGGTCAAGTCCTGATTCATAATCACATTTTAAACCTTGGTTCGGGGTTAAACCTCGAGTCCTTATGTCATGTCTGGTGTCGGTGGTTGAGTCTTTAGTTAGGGCATGATTGGGTTGAGGATCAAGTATATGCTACACCACATGATATATCTATTGGAACAAGCACGTGATTTGGAGGAACTCAGAAAAAATCTTCCCTCTCTAGCTACTCGCAAATTTTAAGAGGAAAATAAACAACAAGACGAGTATCACAAAAAGGCTGCAGAGAAGATAAACTTGGTCAATAAGCTTACCAAAAAGCAGGAGCTTCACAATTAGAGGTGTCAATACGGGCCGGGCCATTCCATCCGGGCTAGCTCTTATAGGTTTTGGAATTTGGCATGTCAAGTGGGACTGACCCCTTTGGACTAGAAAATAGCTAGTCCAACCCATTTGTACGTGGATCGCGGGCCTTACTGGGCCCCCACATTTTTATTCTTATATTTTTTATTGGATTTTTAAATTAAATTATAATTTAAATAAATAACAACAAGACAATATTACAGAGTATTAGTGTTACTATTACTCCCTCCATCCAACAATACTTGTCCACTTCATGAAATTAAACGATAATTTCAAACTTAATATTTAGTTTATCCTTATCATTAATTCTAGTAGTTGTTTTCTTGTTATATTTTTCAAGACATTGTAATTGCTATATCAAAAAGTTGATTTAGTAAAAATTATTCATATTATTTACTATTTCTTAATCCCTGTGTGAAATCAATAAAGGACAAGTAAACATGGATAGAGGGAGTACATATTATAAAAATATAATTTATATCAAATTTTAATATTTAAAAATTTTAAATGAACTTTGAGTTTGAACTCTTATTATCTTTAATATTCTATTTTATTTTTATTTTTATTTTTATTTTTAATTATTTTTTAATTCGGCCCACGGGCCGGCCCAACCCATATTGCAAAAGCTCCACAAATCAATAGGTTTATTTCAGGCCGGGGTAAAAAACTCATTTTTTAAATTGGCTCCAAAAATCGTAGCCAACCCTGCTAAATCATGAGTTAGGCCAGGTCGGCCCAACGGGCCTAGCCATATTGATGGCTCTATTCACAATGAACTCAAAGAACATCTCGTTGCAATCGATTCTTCCATCTCAAATTTGAAGGAGAGGTCAAAATGAGTTTTTAACCATTACACTACAACTCTTTTATGTAACGTTATTTAACAAATTCTAAACTACTTGAGCGAATTAATTATCACTAGTATACTTGCAACTTGAAACATCATAGACAAGAAGTAGTAAATGTAAATAACATGCAAGTAATCAAGAACACATAAGGGATACACAATTATTTAGCAAGAAAAAAGAGAAAAATGTTACTCACTTTCTCCGGGTCCCTCCTTCGTTCCTGTTGAGATGGAGCTTGTAGAGAGCGATGAAGACGTAATGCATGTTTCAAGTCTAGCAGTGGCGTCGAGTCTCATGCAAACAAAGCAACGAAAAGGATTAGAAAGGAGGCAGTTAAATAGACGAGGTAAAGTTATGCATCTAATAAGATGCAGAGAAATCATGCCCCAGGAATAAGACAATCTCACAAATCATTTATATCCATGATAGCTTAAAGCAAACTCAAATTATGATTATGATGGCTAGAGTCTCAGATTTTCCGAAATAAACACAAGAAAGGAAAACTTCAGAGGGACTGTTTTACCCTGCAGCGAGCGATTCGAATTTAGTGGATGCTCTACGGGCTCCGGACACCAGTGAGAAACCAAAAAAGAAAGAAAAACTTGAGATTAAGTCAAAAACTTCGGAGGGTCATTACATTTTGTTTGAAATTTGAAGGGAGCTGCTGCATTAATTTGAATCAATGAACAAGAAAGTATTCACTGTACCTCTTCATAAGGGATAGACCTTTGCTTGAAATGGAGAGCTGAAAGTTGTCCATGTCTGCAAGAGCATACTTTTTGTAATAAAAAAATGGTGTATGAAATCTGATTTCATCCAAGGAAGATTGGAATTTTATCTCAAATGGGATAGGGAGAAGAGAGGCTGATGGCTAAACCTATTTCCAATACTTTGCTGCGAAGAGGGCTGTGTTGTTGGATCTTTGTTGGCAGATCCTTCTAATGAGGTATTGCTTGATTTTGGGTCTTGTCTTCTTCAAATTAATTCTTTTTGAGCTTCTAATTTAATAACTAGCACAAAATAGGTTTTGAAATAAAAATTAATAATAAAAATGTAAAAGGTACTAATATTATGATATACACCATTAATAATTTAAAATATTGTAAACATAAATGTTGAATTATAATTAATTTGGAAAGTATAAAGCTTTAAATAATAAGTAACGACAATCGATTTTAAGAAGATGGTAACGATAATAATAGAAATTTTGGTAATAAGAAATGTAATGTTTAAAGTAGTGAAAATAAATATAATATGAATTAGAGCAATAGTATCTAATAGATAATAACGATAACAATAGGAATAAACAAAAATAGTAGTGAAATGTAAAGTATGCGACTTATTAGCAATTTAGAAGCATGTGGAAATAAATTAGAAGAAAAGAGGGACAAATTTGGACATCAACAGCTTGCCTCTCTTTGATCGGAGATAATGAGAAAGTCTTCAGGCAAAGAAGTTGACATAGGAGCCAATTATGTCCTGACTAACAAATACAGCTATAGGGAGAGTTTGATAAGAGTGATACTAACGAGATTTTTAGCCTCCAGAGATAATGAAAATTGAGTTGACATGTATCGGTGGAAATAAAAGAAAGGTTGAATAACCTACGTATCACGTGTTCATGGAACATAGGTAGAGATGAAATCAAGAGTAGATCCTTGACCTTTACAAGAGAGTTTGATATTCCTCTCTAGCAAATTTGCCCTAGTTCAAGTATGTGATGCATCTTTTGTTGTTTTAGAATATTTTTCCTGGAACCTATGTTAAAGTTGTCATTACAGGTAGAGATAAAACTAAACCATAAAAAAAATAAGTGCATAGTAATATATTTATGTGAGAATGAGGATGAAGCCGTATGGCTTATGAGATGACAAGGGCGTGTGGCCAAATGTTGTCTCTAGTTGTCTTTAGAGACTTGATAAATAAAGATGCTTCTGATTGTCTACGGAGACTTGAGCGGTAGAGCGGTGTAGCTTGTGATGATACTACAATACTACACCTTGTGGCTACTAGAGTAAAGATAGCAACAAATTTTGTTTATCATGGTACAAAGATAAAATAATTTGCTACAAGTATATTTTTCATGGCAAAAATTTTTTTTTATTGAAGCTACGATTAATTTTTATTTTGTAGCTATAAGTATAAATTCTTAGCCATGGATCATGTAAAGTCCGTAGCTAATTCTTAGTCATGCTACATCTTGCTACGAAAGCTACGAAATAAAATATTGTATCTAAAGCATTTCGCTACGAAAAATTTCTTATTTAGCTACAATATGTTTTATAGCTATAAGTTCATTTTCTTGTAGTGTCTATGGAGACTTGAGGGGTAGAGTGGCGTAGATTGTGATGATAGGCTTGTATAGCCAATTGTGTCTTTGATTGTCTTCGGAGACATAATAATGTCTCTGATTATTATCGGAGACTTGATGATAAATGATGTTTGTAAAATTTAAGGAAGAGTCATTAATGTAGGTAAAGTTGTAACACCCCCTAATTTTTTTCAGCTAGCTAGTCTGAGTAGATGCCCAGAGAAAATTGAGAAAAATCACTGAAAGAAATCACGAAGGCCATATACGGTCCATAGTAGAGTGACCTACAATCCGTAGATAATGCCTCGTAGATGTTCAGGTGACTTGGTAAAATTTTTCTAAGTTTGAGATTCATGTACGAGATGTCATACGGACCGTACATAATTCTACAGCTCATGAAATACATTTTGTGGGTTGATGTTCCAAAAATCTACTTTTCTGGATAATTGAGTTACTCGTTATCAGACGACCCATCAACAGACTTACGACCCATAAGTCTGGTTTCGTAGGTTGAAGATCTAGGAAATCAAGTTTGCTGAACCTTGAAACCACGAGTCATCATACAACCCATAAGAAGAGGTTCCGTAAATCCCAGGTTGATTTTCAGTAACTCACACTTTTGGACACCGTATTTACGAAAGGCCACTTAGGACCCGTAAGAAGATACACGACTTGTAGATGGGGTTTCGTAATTCCTGTCGGCAGTTTTTAAGAATGGTATTTTGTTTATTTGTATCTATTTTAATTAATTTTCACGATGTTTTGGACTTAATTTAAGTTCAATATCACAACCCTAAGTGTATTATCCGTTAATACACACTTAGGAATTTTTGAGAGTATTGAAGAAGGGAGAAAAGTGAGGGTTTCAAGTTCAAATACGAGGATCGATAGAGGGTTGACTATTCTTCCTATTTTCAGATATGTAAGGCTTTCTAAAGCGTAGGATTGAGTCCATCCATGCGTCCCTTCATAATCTTGAGTCAAGTCATGCATAAGAGTGAGTAATGTAAATCCTGTAAATTCTAACTTTGAGTTTTCTTGCATTTATATTGAGTCCCCATGATTACATGTGAACGAGTTGATGCATTACATTGCTATTATTATGATATTGAGACATTAGTAGAAACTATTCTTGATGGCATGAACCCTAATTTCATTATTAATGATGTTTTGCATATTGACTGACTTGAGAATATGAGTCTATTATCTGAGTTGAGTACCTGGAGCATGTTGAGAATGAAGAGTGCATACATATTTTTGTTCTTGTATGTGCATGAGATGAGCATCTTATATACTTATTAGTTGAAGATGACTGGTATGAGATTGAATGATCGTATGAGCCTTTGCATGATGTGAGCTAGAATCTTGCTTTGCATAGCATAAATAATAAATTCTAAATTGTTGAGTTATTGAGAAATTGAATTAAGCTGTTTTGAGATAAATCAAGAGATGAGTTTGAGTTGAGTTGCATGAGCACATTTTAGTCTTCAAAAGAGCATTGAGCATCGAGTTGGGTAAGAGAATAACGCCCTTAAGCTACATTGCCAGTGTAGGACAGTCGTGCAATTAACTCTATTGACTCATGTCCCAAAAAATAAACATTCTCTTTGGATCTGACAAAGGAGGAGGTTGATGTCCTTTACCTTGGCAAGTTTAGGGTATGGCAACGACGTCGATTTTGTTGTGCATCACCAAACTCATGGTGGTGAGAGATTTGTTGGTTAAAGAAACTTTCAAGCAATACTTGACTAAGTGTATTATGTTTTAAATTAAGCTGCATGAAAACTGAATCTTTTTTTAAAGCATGATTTTAAACTTTAAACTTGAATTATTTATTGAGTTCAATTATGAATTGATGAGTTAAGTTTCGAGTCGACTTGATTGATTTGAGAAAGAGCTTTATCTGTTTCCTTCAGCCATTTTACATATCAGTATATTTCATGTACTGACGTCCGATTGGGTTTGCATCATTAATGATGCAGATACAGGTGAAAGAGGACTTTCAACAGGCGTACCGTTGAGGTTCAGTTCCCTTGTATCCAGAATTGGTAAGCCCTCCTTGCTATCTGGAGGAGCTTTTTTTTTCCATCTTATATTGGTTATTTCTATTTTCCTTGCTATCTGAAGGAAACTTTCTTTCCATCTTCTATTGGTTATTTCTATTTTCCTTAAGTTGGGTAGCCATGTCCTATCATGGTATCATCTAGATGTTTAGTGGTAGAGGCTTCACAGATATCGAGTTGAGGATTGTTGAGTATTTTTGTTTTCCAAACTTGGTCATTGGAGATTATTTCATAAAAGCTTTAGCACTTTATTATGTCTTTCATTTCGTGCATTTTCTTCTCCGTTGAGTAAAATGTGACAATGAGGCCAGGTGGTTCTCTTTGGGAATCAACAATGATTTTTCAAGTGCCGGTCACGCTAAAGGTACCCTCGGGGTATGACAAATGTTGTATCCAGTCTATAATAGCTCTGCACAGTTAACTTCCAGGTTCTGGGAAGGTGATTTCTTAGTTATGTTATTGCTATAGCTATAGATTTGTGTGTATATATATTGAGCAGGTTACCTTGTTTGTTGTCTCTACCCTCACATTCGTTACTTTTCGTTCCAGATTATGGGTTGACTTGCCTATAGGTGGGTTATAGAAGGTGTTATCATGCCCTATAAAGTTGGATCGTGATACATAATTTGGCTAATTTTTTTTGAAAGGGATTGATAATTGTATTTAAGACTATTAGTTATAAAAATTATTACGAAAATAATATAAAATGATATTGATAAAATCGTAAAAATAATTTGTAATAATAAGTTAAATATAAGCTGAAAAATGTATATGTAATTTTGTGAAATGTAAAAATGTATTTAAACTTTTTTGGAAATATTAGTCCCTGCTAGCGATGATTTTCGTGGAACAGATTCAAATGAAAGGGAGAGCAAGCTTAATTTGATGCCTGGAACTAAAAAGGATGACCACAGGAATGCCTTTGAGCATATTAAAAAGAATCTGTCTCAGTATTCTAAGAAAAAGCTAGAGTCGTTATCTCTTGTCCTCATTGATGCATATGTATCAGACAAAGAAAGCTTATTGGAAGATTATGCATTATTGAGATTTTGCATGATAATCTGCCTTTTTTTATTATGGAGCGATTTTATAAGATTGTGTGTAATTTTTATTGCGACTTTTGTAAGCACCAAGGTCTCTGGGATAAAATTATATCAAATGGTGCTGAGGAGATATTAAAGCTAGAGCTAATGAAATTTTAGAGAAAAATTTTTGATTGAAAATCAATCTTTTTTTAATTACAAATTCTACTCTAGTTCACATAGATGTTGAGGGCCAAACTGTAGATTGTGTGCAGCAACTACTTGGAACCAGAGGTATTGTAATGCTGGACAACCATTAACAACTAAGGTAACTGTAAATTTGGCATTAGCTCCCGCGAGTTGAAAAAAGTAATCTTTGATTTCTTGTTATTGGCTGTTTGTCCAAATTGAGTATCTCATTAGCCTTAGTTATTAGAACTAGGTCATCGGCAAAAAACAAGTGAGATATTTTCTATCCTTCAAATTTGAGGTGGAAGCATCGATTGCAACCAGTTGTTCTTTGAGTTCATTGTTAAGCTCTTGTTGTTCATTGACTGCCAAGTTTATCTTTTCTACAACCTTTTTGTGACACTCATCTTGCTTCTTCTTTGCCTTCTGAAAATTTGCGAGTAGAGAGAAAAGATTTTTTTTGAGTTCCTCCAAATCACGTGCTTTTTCAATAGATATATCAAGTGATGTAGCATATACTTGATCATCAACTCAACCACCGACACCAGACACAACCTAATGACTCAAGACTTAACCCCGAACTGAGATTAAAAAAAGTGCGATTATGAATCAGGACATGAACTTGACATCAACCTAGGATCTTGACAGGTCAGGTGGAGATTGAATCTTGAGCCAAAAGTTAGGTAGTCGAATCCCAAATCAGGTCAAAGGTGAACAGTTGGGTTTTAGACTTTGGTTAGGATCAGGGAGTCAAGATCCATAGTTAAGATTAGAATTCGAGTCTAGGGTTGGGAGATGAGTCCCTAGTTGAGATCATGATTAGGAATTGAGTCTCAGGTCAAGAAGGTTGCAACTATAATAGTATTTCATGCTTAACCAAACATGAGGGAAAATCAAATAAAAGAAAATTTTATCAAAAAATTTTTAAACTAGATGGACTCTTCACATATCAAGTAAAGACTTGAAATTAAGACAATAAGGAACACTAAATTATCATTAGGAGTTTTTTTTTTTTTTTTAAAAAAATTAAGACTTTTATAATTAAAATTAAATACACAGAGCTTATTAAAAATAAACAATAAAAATGAGGGCACTTAATATGGGAATTATAGACTAAAATATATGGTATTAAGAGAAAATTTAATAGGTAAATTGCTTGAATACCTGAATTTTTGCTAAGTTGATATGACTTTGATTCTCATTTTGTAATCTTCTCCTTCATTTTTTTTTCAAAAATAAAAATAATATTAAAATAAATCATATAAACATGAAAATAAATCAACAACATTCAGAGAGAAATTAGACGATGTTAAGCCATTTAGTAGTATTTAAATAGTTTCATCCATGCTTCGTGATATCTTCATCTCCTTTTCTTTTTTGGATCAATTTTTTTATGAAAGATCCTCTTAAATCTGTGTTTTTAATTCAAATTTTACAGAAAATGAATAAGGGAGGAAAAAAAAAGTGAAAAGAGTTCAAAAAGGGAAAGAATATATGGAGTTAAAGGTGAAATAAGCAAAGCTTAAAGAAGATTGTTAGGATTTTTAAGGGAGAGAAAGAGGAGAGTTGGAGGCGATCAGAGAAAATAAAAATGAATTAGGGTTTAGAAAATAATAGCCGTGAGGGTTAAATAATTAGTGAAGGCAAGATGTGTGGGTGGTCTTATTAAATAAAATGACTGATCGAGTTAAGAGGATTAAATGGATTGGGCTCTGGATCATTTTGATCGGCCAAAATTCGAATCAATTTTGAGATTGAAAATGAGTGTAAAGTTTTTATTAAATGGACATAATTTTGTTAATTCTTTTTTTTTTTTTTTGAAGGGATTGATAATTGAGAAAATATTTGTCATATCTTGCAGTGTAATTTTGTTAGTTGATAATTATTAATACTTACTATTATAATAAAGGTGATTTGGGGAAAAAAGAGTCGAGTTCTACAAGTGATATCAAGATATTAATTTTAAAAAATTATTCTTCAAAATAATAGGGATTAAATGTGCAACACATATTTTCAAAACTGATTAATTAATATGCATGTGGTAAAATATTATTTCTTAAATTACATGCAAAGTTTTAAGGGACAAGTGAAGTTAGAGAAATTACTTGCTACAAATTGGATGAATATTACTCCTAAAGTCAATATATGTATTATTTAACTAGACATGATTTTTTTAAAAGAAAAACTTTTGAAAATTTGTGATTCATAATAAATTTTAAATATTTATGTGACGATAAATTATCTTATAAAGTTAAATTATTTTTAAATATAAAAATATGTTACTCTTTCTCTCTCTATATATATTAGATAATTTATATATGGCTCGTAAATGGGTCTAATATGCCCCATTATTTTGCCTATATACAAAAATATTTATAAATATTATATAGTAATTTGACCTTTTTTTATTGATATTAATTATTGGAACAATCACTTTTATACTGTAAAACTTTTGTGATCTATCATTTAATTTATTTTTTACCATAATAACATAAATTTATCAAGAATCAAAGTTAATATATTTATTAGATTGAATTGAATTATATAATAACAACATTCATTGTGCATTACTATTTCAAAGTTCAATATTTAAAATTTATTTCTCAAATAGAAATTAGAACCAAAAAACGCAAACATGAAGTTTGATATATAATATACTCCCCGCGTCTCAAATTAATTGAATTTTTGAGATTTTTTTCAATATTCAAAATATTTTTATTGTTCAAAGTTCAAGGTGAATGTTTGAAATTTTTTTCATATTAGCGCTTTCATTTATTTAACTTTTATATTTTTCAAGGCGATAAATTACACTATATATTTATGATTTTACAAAGGATAATAGTGAAAAGTATGGTATAAATTTTGCCTTTGAATATTTTTCTTAATATAGTATTTTATCTCACAAATTCAATTGAAATGGGACTGAAGGGGTATCTTAATTGATAACAAAAAATTATTTGCATACATATAACATTTATTAATTCTTTCTTTTCATATAGAATAATATCTACACTTCTAAGAAAATATGAAATTAGCTATTAACTTCATGGTTACTCCATCGTCAATTTTTAGTAGCTAATATAAATGAGTTTCGCGACAAATCTTTTAGTAATTAAGATAAGAACTTTAGTAGTGGTCATATTATGTAACTTAATATCAAAAATATGTTTTAGCAATAATCCGTAAAAGTATTTAGGAACAAAAAATAAAAATGAATTATACAAACGTATTTTATTTCAAATTAGTGCAAAATTTTATTTTAGCATTTACTATTGTTTGTGAGAAATTAACCAATTAGAAACTTTTTATTTTAGCATAATTACAAAAATATCCTTATGAATCCATAATAAAAGTAAGAACATGCATGGATTCCTCTAGAGTTTTATTTTGATCATTAATGATTTAATTACTATTCTTTTCCTTAAATAAGATTAAATTTATCAAAATATCATTGGTCATCCTTTTTCTATTTTGAAGAAGAAGAAATGATGTTTCTAGATAGTTTTGAAATGACCAAACTATCCTTAGTCGTCCTCCTCTTCACATTTCTATAAAGTACTAGATAATTGAATGCCCGCGCTAAGCAGGGGCCCAACATGTTTATTTTTTTATGCATTTTTTATAAACACGACTAAAATAATTAGACTAAACTCGGTCAAAGACTTTCATGTTAAAACAGCGGAACATAATAATTAGACTAAACTCAATCAAAGGTCTTCGTACTAACACAACTGAACATGTCATCTCTGTATACAGTATGTGAAATAGATCGCATAAACACTCATGTACATCGTTATTCATATAAAATAAGTTTTTTTTCATCTGTAATTTGTGCATAAGTACATTTGAATTCATCATTTCCTATAAGTAAAAGTTGTAGTTATTGGATTAACAGACAATTTTTTTTTATCATTCTAGAAATCCTCATATGAAAAATTTTAGGATGAATATTTGTAAAAGAGAAGTAAATCATAATTAATTAAAATATCGAAATGGATACCAAACTTGTAACACCCCACATCTTACATATACTAGTTCTAAGTAAATGAATATGATATAGCTTGGCTAAATTAGTGCCAATTTTTAAAAGCGCTTGAATCTCGAATAGAGGGTGATATGTACGTCTAACGCTTAAGAGGGTCGAGTGTATATAAGTTTTAAGTCAAATTAAGGAGATCCCGGCCTTAAGCGAAATGAAAGAATTGAGGTGCTTGTAGGACTTAGGAAGCTAGCAGGTGAGTCACCTACTTACTTAGCTTAAATCTGCTAGCTAGACAGAGACGAGGCCCGACGCCGAATCTGTCCAAGTCCGATAATGAATAAAGTCTGTGTTAAGGGTGTAGCTTTATCCCGTGTTTTAGCATTATAAATGGATAATATTTTCAGCCCAAGAATAATAGAGAAAGGGCCCAAGTACATTACAGCTCACTTGGTGAATTGGGCCAAAGCTAATCAAGGAGAAAGGAGAAAAGTAGGCAGCCAAGACCCGATAAATTTGAACCCAAGAAGGCCCAAGTGAAAGGGGCAAAATGATACATTACTAACTTGATAAAATAAGGCCTAAAATGTAAAAAAAAGTCGGCCAAAGAAATCCTTTAAAAGGGACCTATAAGTCATTCTTTTGTAAAGCAACCACAAGAAGCTTTTAGGGTTCCTAAAGAGGACCTCAACCTTGAAGGTAAAAAGTAAGTAAAGATAGTTATGTATTTAGTATGGTTTCTTCATGAAAAATAAGCTGATTATACCTTTGCTGAACTTGTTAGACAACATATGTTCCGAAGATTCTTGTACGTTTTTCTTATTTATTTTGGAGCTTTTCTCTTCTTAGTTGGCTTGGTTATGAAGAGATGTTGTTGCTCTTAATAATTTTTGGTTCTTTAATGATGTATAAAGGATGCTGCACCATATTTACGATCCGCAAAAATGAGTTCTTATATGATATCGTAATTGTGTTCTTAGTACGAACTTGTGGCTGGTAGTTGGAAATTGTTGTTCCACAACCTCCCTCTACTTTGGAACTATTTTTGGACTGTTTTAAGGCTGATTTTATGTGTAAGTATATTATATGAAGTTTGATTGAAGTTAAAATAGATTTGGAATTGTTGACTTCAAAATGTAGCGAGACAACGTAATGTTATGCCGCCTACTTGTGTGTTGTGTATAATTGTTATGTGTTGTGCTTTGTGGGCTTTTGTGAGACTATTATATCACTAAACCAGGACGCACATGATATGTATATGAGAATGTGTATTAGAAAATACGATTAGAGGTGGAAAGATTGAAAGAATACGCGCGAGTTGATAATTACACGTTTGTTGTCCGTGTGTTGTTTTTATGAGATTAGGCTGCCGAGATTATCTATTAGCTGCTAGTATTAGTTTATCACCTACTATATTGTAAATAAATATTTGGAGGAAAGAAAGGTTATTTCGAGGTAATAGCGAGGTGGTACAACGAGGTATATAAGGCTACTTGATTTCATATTATTTGGCATGAAACATAGATCCCTCCTTGGCACATAAAGGCACTTACCAACTCCGATACAACTATTAACCGTGTCTCCGCTCTTTCACATGTATATATGCTCCCGTACATAGTCATTTGCAAATTTGCATATATACTTGAATGCCAAGATACACAAGTTCTTTCTGCTAAACAAAGTTCATGTGTTGTTTTATCTCCTACGCATTACATTATTTGTGTTACCTACTCCTTTCATTATGTTATTGTCTTTTATGATTATTTACATGTCACGTGTTATATCTATAGTTCCACAACTCAAATATTATGATCACCAAAAGAATCATCTCAAAGATAAATAAAAGAAAAAAGAAGTTGCTTATTGATGGGTGGTAGCCCTATGGATGGAAGAATCACCTAGCAGGGGCCAATCCCATTATGGGGGTAGCTTAGGGGTGAAAGGAAAAGCCTAGCATGGGTCGATCCCGATATAGATTTGTCACTGATCAGCTGGTCATTTGTATTATATGTTGTGCACAAATTATACAGTAAAGGTAAAGTAATAAAAGGAATATAAAGTATTTGATTCCATAGTATAACTAAAGGTGGTCTCCTATCCTTACACCAGTGCATGATTTCATTTGAGTTCTTACTTCATATACAGTATTTCCTGCCTTACATATTCAGTATATTATCTCTTACTGATGTCCCTTACGGGGGACCTGCATTTGATGTTGCAGGTACATGTGCTAGTATCTCTCCCCAGTAGGAGTACAGGATATCCAGCTATTGTTACCAAGCTCTAGGTTGCTTCGGAGCTTTGTGTCTAGAGCTTATATTTTTAGATTGTATAGTTAGTCATGAGGCGGGACATATCCCGACCCTTATCAGATATTATTCATTATCTAGAGGCTTTGTAGACTGTGTAAATTAAAGTGTGGCCATTTCTTGTACTTTAGACAATGTGGCTCCAACGGCCTAATCATATGTGTTTCCTTTTGGCTTGTTATTACTATCTACTTTTTGAAAGCGTGTTGAATGGAGAAACCCCTTATAATATGTATAGAAAGTGCATGGATATAGGTTGGTTCTCCCGAGCCTTATCGGCAACTGGTGTCAGTCCGCCTTACTGGGACTTTGGGGCGTGACAAAACTATTCTAAAAGTATCATAAATCACAACATAATATTATTTTTTCAACGTAACAATGGAGGAGGAGAGGACTAATAATGCTTCTAGTTGCAAAATATACTACCAAAAAATACGATATACAAAACCAATAAGAATTTCAAATGTTTGTTAAAATTACCAATAAAAAAAGATGATTCAATTGTAGGAAGGTATAAAAGTCTTGCACCAAAAAAAAAATTCAACCATTGAAAACTCAAAAAATGTTCAAAGCTTGCACTATAGCTGTTTTAATTTCTCTATAATTAAAGAATCAAAAAGAAAAAGATTAAGTTTTTTATGTGATTTAAAAAAATATAAAGATTAAGCTTTATATGAGATTAAGCTCCATAGATGATTAGATTCTAATATAATTCTAAAACTTCTCTAATAAGCCAACTCACCGTTATACATTGTTAAGAACCTATTACTTTCTATTGACATTTTTTTGTCGTTCTGCTTTATTTTTTGTTGGGAAAAGCAACGACAAAACACAACCGAAAGCGCAATATAATCTTTTCCCCCCAAATAAACAAAATGAATGACAAAGGCATAATGGTCACAAAATCAGCAGCAACACAATAGCAACACAAACAATTAAACAATGAAAATATAAATAGAGAACACACAATTTACGTGGAAACCCCAAATCGGGGAGAAAACCACGGTACCGATCAACAACTGTACGAAAACTTCCACTAATCACCAAAACCAAGTGGGTACAACAAGTTCTCCTCTCTAGTAAACACTAAAGGCAAATACAATGATCAAACAACCAACAATTTCACCAATATTGGAGGAAAAAGTACCAAAATGCAGTTTATAAAAAATACAGCAAAAATTGACCTTCCGAGCCTCAAAATGTAAAACTATTTCAGTACTTGTAGAGTAGAGTCTCACAAACAACATACTAAAATTTGAGGATGAACGGACTCCGTTTGACCTCCGATCCGAAAGAAAAACCAGGCTGTTGCACAGAGGGTTTTCTGCTTCTGATTTTCTGATTTCTCTGTTGTCTGACTGCAGGTTCTAATTTTTACTGCTGGCTGCTGCAATATATTTAGAGAATGGTCCAAGATCAACATAAAATATTTGGGCCAAAATGCAATACGTTTGGGCTTAAATTATAAAGAGTTCAAATTAAAATATAGGAGCCCAAAATAATTGGGCTCTTCCTCCATGTAGGAGGGATAATTCCCAACAAATCTCCCCCTCACTCCTACATGGAGTGAGCAATCAAACCGGCCTTCTCTCGACAAAACACAAGTTTTTCCTTTGGCAAAGTCTTGGTCAACATATCTGAACAATTATGGCTTGTGTGAATCTTCACAAGTTCAAATAACTTGTC
>JAABOM020002895.1:0-20548 GCA_011800125.2 Solanum clarkiae
TATTACTATTACTATTACTATTACTATTATTATTATTATTATTATTATTATTATTATTATTATTATTATTATTATTAGAAAGGAGTGGAGGTCACGAATTACAGTAGCAGGCAAATAGTTTGGTAAGGTCAGGTGGTTGTCTGGCTTTGGAAGAGTAATGGGTTGGTAAGGTTAGGTGGTTGTCTAGCCTTGGGGTTTAATAGTGTAGCAGGAATAATCGTGTTTATATCATTTTTGTCATTGTCTGTCGTATGTGCATAAATTTTATCGTATTTATTCATGCATCCCCATAGCTATGAGGTACATTTATTTTGTCACATCAGTATTTTATGTTTAATAGGTACACTTTTTAGGTGTCTAATAGGTACTAGGCCTAGTTGAAGTGTCTAAGTGAAAAATATGGACAACTTTAAGGAGCCATCGATGAGTTAATCCTTTAAAAATCATATAGTCAAGGTAATCTTCACATTTTGGGATGGTATATATTTAAAGCGCAAGATAAGAAAAACATTAAAAAGGGCCCAATTGGATTTGCAATTAGACTAATAAGTCATGTAGTACAATCGTATTCACCATCTCACCCTTCCTAATAATTCATGTAATTAAATTGTTTAAGATCCTAATCATGATTGAAATTATGATGTAATTCGGAATCATGATTCCATATTGCATGTTCAAACACAAGTTTAACGTGTAACCTCGAAAAAAAATTAACACTAAAAATCTAACTCCTTATTTAATCTTTTTTCCCTTATACAAATAATAACATGTTGATTGTGATCGTACCAGTGGAGTTTAAAAAGATGTTGTGTACACAACCTTACTCCTACTTTACAAAGAAAAAAAATACTATATTCGATAGATCCTATTCAATGTTCACTTTACATATCCAATTCAAAACTCTATATAAAATTTAGTATCATGACCCAAGCCTAGGGCTTAGATATGACATGGGCGAATGAGAATCCAAAGAGGTCTCAAACAAGCCTCTTAACATGTCATTTGCACATCCTTGGTTGTAGAAGCCAAATAAGATAACAGTGAGTAATAATAGATCATAAGGGAAGGAGGACTAAAGGAGTCTTATGTAATAGCATAGACATAAGAATTCAAGCTCATTAATACAAACCAACTTAACATCCAACAACACCACTACTAGTAAATGGGGCGAAGGCCAAGACATCTCTCGGGATCACCCTCATAGGTAAGTATCCAAATGTACAAAATAAATCCTTAACATAGGCAATAAAGAAAATAGATATTGTCCCTGGATATGAGGACTCACCAAAAACTAACTTTGAACGCTCCGGCTAGCCATATGAAAGAGAAGGATCAATGAAAGCTCTGATTTGTACATAGTGATATCATGTAGGCATAGAACATGCTTAGTACTTGGAATGCACTAAATATGCAAAGTGCAATGCAATAAGATACATACTCCATGATAATCAAGATGCTAAATCATAATTGTAGACATGAGCTCAATATGACATGTGTAATCAATGCTTAGGTTAAAATATACATGAAAATAATCATACTTACATAAGTTATTTAACACCATAATGTGGCATGAATGACTCATCAAAGTACCTTGTAATAGAGGGTGAGGAATATAGCTAAGGTCATGACCGCTTCTAGTAGGTATTGGTTAGTACATGAGGGTGGAGATACAACATCGGTCATAACCCCTTCATGTAAGTATAAAATATTTCCAAGCATTACATTGTACATGAGGATTGAGGAATATAGTAACATAGTTCATAACACCCTTCATGTAGATATAATATAGGAAGTAGGATTGATTCATACATGAGGTGAGAAATATAACATAGCTCATAACCCCTTCATATATATATTTTCCTTGTACTAGAGGGTGAGATATACAACTTAGTTCATAACCCCATCTAGTAGGTGTTGCAGTTCACATAAGAATAAAATATAGGATAAGAATTCAATAATTCACTTGTAGATCATAAAGTACATGCTCCGGAGCCTATAACTTATTATAAAAATACAGTCTTGCAAATCATGCAATAGCCTTCCATTAACATAAGATTCGTAGTCATGCAAACTTGCTCAAACATGGTGGGTTTGCATACACATACTTAAAATCATTCAATTTAGGAATGTAGGACATGAGGGAGTAAATTCAATTTATTTTAAAGTCATTCAAATTAACCCAATAAAAATGTAGTAAAACTCCCATTTGGGTTTGCCTAATGAAATGGATTTGGTTCATCCGATGTTTCATGTATCTATGTTGAGGAAATATGTGGGTGACCCTAATGCTATTGTCCCATAGGATATTGTGGGTGTTGTTGAGGATAACTTGACTTATGAAGAGGTTCTGGTTCAGATTTTGGATAGACAAGTGAAGAGGTTGAGGAACAAGGATGTGACTTCTGTTAAGGTCCTTTGGAGAAATCAATAAGTTGAAAGTGCTACATCAGAGGCAGAAGCAGATATACAAAAGTGATATCCTTATGTTTTCCACTATATTCAAGCCTAAGGTACTAATTCTAAGTCCTCCGTATGATCTCAAGTCTTAAGTTTATCCCTCATGTCATTGCATACATTCATGTTTAAATTGACAAGTTCATGATGATTTTACACTTATGTTGAGATTTTTGAAATGATGTTTAAGTGCATTGTTTAATCCTTATGTAGGCTAAAATTTTCATGTTTATGTCTCTAATATACCCTTCTTTGACATCTGGGGATGAATATTCCCAAGGGGGAGGTATCGAAACGTAAGGATATATTAGAGATCTGCGATGGTGCCGCAACGCGGAGCCGTGATGGACCAATGTAAAAATTACCTTGCGATAGGTCCACATCACGGACCAAACGCAGACCTGTATATATTATTGCCAGTGATTTTTTTTGTCTCGGACAAAGGCTTTTGGCCTTTGGGCATAAGCCTTCCCATGCATACTTAGTAATATTTCACCTTCATATCATCCAAGACATTCCCCAATACACTCTTAAACTTTCACAACCCAAGCATAGGTCCTAGACATAACACGACATAAGGAGAACCCAAAGGGGCCCCCAAGCAAGCCTCTTTATAATAGATAGTAAGTAGTAACAAGATATAGTAAATAGGGATAACCTGGGCTAAGGGACACCTTTCATATCATAAACAATAAGAGCCAAGAGAGTATCAAAGCTTATAACATTACATATGATATGTTTAATATCACCTCTAATACCTAGATAAGAGCAAGGTCCAAGACAAGCAACCAAGCTCAACCTCATAGTCAACATATACATAAAAGAAAGATAGCCGTAGAACATAGCATGATGTCATAAGCATAGTCCCAGGAATGGAGGACTCACTAATAAACTTAAGAGAAATTGTACTAACTACATGGAGAGAGATTTTCGAGTGAGGCTCTGGTTCATACATTGCGACATCATGAAGGCATAAAGTATGCATTATTACGTTAGAATGTACTAAGTATGTAGGATGCAATGCAATTAGTGATAGGCACCATGAACAAAATGCATAACATAGGAAATGAATAACATATAGCAACATGACATGTATGAATGATACTTGAAGTAAACTAGTGTTTATATAGAAAATAATACATATGTAAGGAGTGACCACTATTAGTGCAATTCAAGGCCTACCACCTCCTTGGAGAGGCGCATGAGGTAGAAACCCCTTCATGAGGTTGATGAGATACAAAGCCCCCAAAAAGATTGTTGAGGTACAAACCTGACAACAAGTTTATCAAGGTACAAACCCTTTGACAAGGTTGCCCGGCCAAGCCACCTCTCAAACGAGGAGATTGAGGTACAAATGCCCCAACTACGTTACCCGGGCCTATAACCTCCCGTGAGGCTTGGTCATCCCTAACATTATAGAGATAATATCACATACATACAATCCTTTCATCATCATCATATACATACATTCCTTTCATCATCATGTAGTCATTCAACTCATGAGACGTGCATTAGACCTTTAGTTCCTCATGAAAGTATAATCAGGACATTTTTATCAAACACTTGGCATGTGTAGTACTAGTGTAAAACCATGCAATCCAAGAGTGAACTAATTCTAGAAAATTAAATGTAAAACCATCAATAAATACTTGGTAACACCCTCAAGCAAGATACATCGAAGCTATTCATCAAATCCCTCAATAGATCTTCGTTTCATAGCTCAAAACATGCTAAAACAGTCACAATTTCATAAACCCAACATAGTGTGTAGTGAAATTCTTAATAGATAAGACCCATAAATAAATCAACTTTAAATCATACAATTTTGAGTAAAAGAGACCTTGAGTATCATGGGTAAAAGGAACCCGTGAAAGAAACCAATATACCTTAGCTTGGGAGAATAGCTTGATGAAGATTGGAGATGGAGATTTGAAGCTTCATTGAGAGCCTTAGAATCCAGATGAGTTTGAGACTTGAATTTAGGAGATGAAATATTTTCTAAGTGTTTGAATGAGTATTGAGGAATACTTTGAATGATATGTGGGTGAAATAAGACTAAGTATAGGTATTTTTACGTATGGGAAGGCTTGGGCCCAAGACCCAAAAGTCTTGGACCGGAACACAAAACTGCATAAAATTAACATAGGGCGCGCCCTTGGCGACTTTCGCTAGGGGCGCGAAGGCCCACTATTTTTCGCAAACTTTTGAATTTTGAAATTCGCTACGATTTCTCTAAAATCAGGGCTAGACTTAGGGTTAAACACCTTTTCAAAAATTTCATCATAAGTGTATAAATCATCATGAACTTGTCAACGTAAACATGAATGCATGCAATAACATGGGGGCTGAAACATAAGACTTGGAATCAAAAAGGACTTGACGTGTTATCATAAGCTTGAATAGAATGAAAGAGGTACAAATATTGCCTTCCATGCCTGCTCTGGCTCCCCGAAAGACACTCTCGACTTGACGATCCTTCCAATGGACCTTGACGACTACTACACCTTCACAAATCAACCTTTACTCATACCCACCACACTACTCCATCGGGTCTCCTTATAAGTCAACCCATACTCCATAACTCCACAACCTCAAGAGTCCTATAACACTTGAATCACCAACACGCCTTCTCAATCCTAGAAACATGAAGCATCAGATGAACCATATCCTCATCCAAAGGAACTTCCTAATCGTGTACATCCTGACTAATCTTCCTTTACACTATATAGGGACTCACAAACTGTGAACTCAATTCCCTCTCTACCAAGACGACCATACATTTCACGAGTGAAACCCTCTCATAGCCCCATTCACCAACTTTAAATTCATGATCCTTTCTCCTCACGTCGGCATAGGACTTTTGGCGACTTTGGGCCCTCTTCAGCCTTTCTCTAATCATCTTACCCTTCTCAAGATCATCCATAACCAGATATGGTCCCAACAAAGCCACCTCTCCAACTTTGAACCACCCAATCGGTGATCTACAACCTCTACCACAGAGAACCTCAAAAGGATCCATTCCTGATGCTAGAATGATAGCTATTGTTATAGGCAAACTCAATCAACGGAAGATGATCATCCCGACTACCATTAAGCTCCAATACATAAGCCCTAAGCATATCCTCAAGTGTTTAGATAGTTCTTTTGGCTTGGCCATCCATTTGAGGGTGAAAGGCAGTACTAAGCTTAACTCTTGTATCAAAACCCCTTTGAAAGGACCTCCAAAAGTATGGAGTAAATTGATCTCCATGATCAGATATGATAGACAAAGGAACCCGACGCAACCTTATCAAGTCATGAATGTATAACCTAGCATAATCTTCAGCGCCATATGTAGTCTTAACGGGTAGAAAATGAGCCAACTTTTGTCATCTTATCAACCACAACCCAAATGGAATCAAACTCCTTTCAAGTCTTGGGTAATGCAACCACAAAATCCATATTATTCTCCTCCCACTTCCAAGTATGAAACTCTATGTCTTGGACTAGGTCACCCGGCCTTTGATGTTCGGCTTTTACTTGTTGGCAACTATGACAACCGGATATAAATTTTGTAATGTCCTTCTTCATATCTTCCCACCAATACAAATCCCTCAAATCTCTATACACCTATGTAGAACGGGGTGAATAGAATAGGAATGATTATGAAGCTCACCTAAAACCAACTTCCTCAAGTCATCAAGATTAGACACACATAATCTACCTTGATACCTACGGGCACCATCTCTCTTTGGGAGAAAACCTCCATCTTACCATCTTTTACCAATGCCTTCAATTCTAATAAAGCAGGGTTAGGATCTTGTTATCTTTCACCTCCTCTACCAATGAAGATTTAAAGCAATCAACAACAACACCATCACTAACCTCTTCTAACCTAACTCTCATTCTATCCAACCGATGGACCTCTCTAGCCACCGTCATCTACATGAGCTAGGCTACCCATAGATACCGTACTCAAAGCATCCACCACCACATTAGCCTTACCGAGATGATAATACACACTCATATTATAGTCCTTAAGAAGTTCCAACCACCTTCTTTGTCTCAAGTTGAGATCTTTTGGAGTGAAGACATATTGGAGACTCTTACGACCGGTAACATATCAACATGCACCCTATACTATTAATAATGCCAAATTTTTGAAGCAAATACCACGGCGGCCAACTCAAGGTCGTACATAGAATAATCCCTCTCATGCATCTCAATTGTCTAAAAGCATAGGCAATCGCCTTACCATATTGCATCAACACACAACCCGAACCAACTCAAGAATTATCACAGTACACAACAAATCTTTCTGGCCCTTCTGGTAGTGACAATATAGGCACAGACACAAGCTTATCTTCCAAAGTTTAGAAACTCTTTTCAGACTCATCGGTCTACACACTTTTAGTCTTCCTTTGAGTCAACTACATTATAGGAGAAGAAATAGAATAAAACCCATTCACAAACCTCTGAGAATAACCCACTAAGCCCAAGAAACTCCTAATGTTTGATAGGGTCAATGGTTTAGGCCAATTCCTAGTCACAACTGTCTTTTGGGATCCACCTTAATACCATACTCTGACACCATATGGCCTAGGAAGGTAACCTCACTTAACCAAATTCACACTTCTCATACTTAGCAGACACTCTTCTTTCCCTAAGATTTGCAACACTACCACCAAATGGTTCACGAGATCTAAATACATCGATACTTCACTACTAGAGTCCACCACATCATAACAAGGCAGGGATTAAAGACCCTATTCACTATACCTATAGACATAAATGGTGCATAAGTTAAACCAAAAGGCACTACCCCAAATTCAATTGGGAAGGACTTTCACTAACCCATTGATCACCAGAATAAACTCAATTGAAAATAACTTAGGTTTAACACCCCTAACTCTTGTAAGATGATAAATGAAACCCTTAGAGATCAATTGTACCTTAAGACAAAAAACGAACTTACCCCTTCACAACCACATCACTGGACCTCACTAAAAGGTGAGTTTATTATTGAATCGAATTCTAACTGTATGGGCCCTATAACCAAAGTAGACACCACATCTCACCCAACTAATCCACCCTAAGTATGGCATCAAAATCCACCTCATCAACCTAACAACTCATAAGGAAAGCCCTAATGCGATACGAACATGGAACAACATTTATGAGCTTTCTAGCAATAATACACACAACAAAAGGGTAGACACCAAAGGTTCACATAACAACTCGGAGCACACTCAAAGCCCACTAGCAATAAGAAAGTATAATGAAAGAGATAGTGGCACCCGGGGCCGTCAAGTGATACACATCAAAGCCAAAGGAAATTTAAACATATCGGTAGCAATGTCAGGCACCTCATCCCCTCCTTGAGCTGCTTGATCAATATGAACATCTTGCCCTTGTGGTCGGCCATCCTTACCTTTGTTGTGAGCATGTGGACATTGCAGAATTTTGTGGCCCATATCACCACACCCAGAGCATGCACCCATGTTCCTCCAACACGCACCACTATGATTCCTCCCACATCTTGGGCATCTAAGATGAGTCACCCCATGCTCACCCCTTTCACTCTTATTGCGCTTACGAGGACAATCCCTCCTCTTATGCCCCTCTTCCCCACAATCGAAGCAAATATTGGTGCCCCTCAAACATGGGCCTCTATGAACCTTGCACATGTTGGACACATAACATCACCTTTATATTCGAGACTTTGGAACTTCCCTTCAAAACGGGCCCTCTTGGCCTCACTACAGCTTCTTTTAGCATTTGAAGTCTCGGGAGCACTCATTTGTTGATTAAGATGAGTTGTCAATTTTATCCCTACTTTGGCCAATACCCATAGAGTATTGCAAACCTCCATATTAGATATATCACTGTCCTGAGTAGCTTGAGACATATCCTGAAATAGAATAGTTAGGGATTAGCAATAAGTCCAAGGGACCTAACTCTATCGCAGGACATAGATCTTGAAGAAGTGAAACATTTCCTAGAATGCCTCATAGCCTCCCATTCATAGTCGTAGCGCGCTTCACGACAATGGATAAAACTATAATCGATGTGATGTGTTGGACACTGAGGACCTAATAACCTAGTGCTCTGATACCAATTTTATCACGACCCAAGCCTAGGAATTTCAACATACCTGTAGCAAAGCCAAAGGAAATTTCAACATACCGGTAGCAATGTCGGGAACCTCATCCACTCCTTGACTCCCTTGATCAACATGACCATCTTGCCCTTGTGGTTGGCAATCCTTACCTTTGTTGTGAGCATGTGGACATTCCAAAATTTTGTGGCCCATCTCACCACACCCAAAGCATGCGCCCCTGCTCCTCCAACATGCACCATTATGATTCCTCCCATATCTTGGGCATCTAAGATGAGTCACCCCATCCTCACCCCTTTTACTCTTATTCTATTTATAAGGACAATCCCTCCTCTTACGCCCCTTTTCACCACAATCGAAGCAAACATTGGTGCCCCTCAAACATGGGCCTATATGCAACTTAACACATGTTTGACACATAGAATCACCTCTATCTTTGAGACTTTGGAACTTCCCTTCAAAACAGGCCCTCTTGGCCTCATTACCCCTTCTCTTATTATTGCTTGCGGAAGCAATAAAATAATAACAAGAGATAGTAAATAGGGATAATCGGGGCCAAGGAACACCTTTGATATCATAAACAATAAGAACCAATAGAGAGTTAAAGCTTATAACATTATATACGAGATGTCCAATAACACCTCTACTACATAGATAAGAGCGGGGTCCAATACAAGCAACTGGGATCACCTTCATAGTCAACATATACATAAAAGAAGGATAGTCTTAGAACATAGCATGAGGTTATAAGCATAGTCCCTGTAATGGAGGACTCACCAAAGAGCTTGAGAGAAATCGTACTAGCCATGTTGAGAGAGATGATCAAGAAGAGCTCCGGTTCCTATATGGTGACATCATGTAGACATAGAATATGCTTTAATATGTTTGAATGTACTAAGTATATAGGATGCAATGCAACAAGTGATAGGCACCATGAACAAAATGCATAACATAGGCAATGAATAACCTATAGTAATATCACATGTATGAATGATACTAGAAGTAAAATCGTATTTTTATAGAACATAATACATGTATAAGGAGTGACAACTATTAGTGAATCCAAGTCCTGCCACCTTCTCAGAGAGGCGCATGAGGTACAAACCCCCTAACAAGGTTGATGAGGTACAAACCTCCCAACAAGGTTATCAAGTTACAAACCCCTTGAGAAGGTTGCACGGGCCTACCACCTCCTGAGTGAGGCGATAGTGGTATAAACCCCCCAACAAGGTTACCCAGGCCTACAACCTCTCGAGTTAGGCTTGGTCATCCCCAACACTATAGACATAAAATCATATAATACATTCCTTTCATCATTATCATATGCATACACTCTTTTCATCATCATATAGTCATTCAACTTATGTGACATGCATTGGACCTTCAATTCCTCAAGAAATTATAATCTGGGCATTTTTCTACTACCTAACTTTAAATCTTTGCTTTCATCATGAGGTCTTGTTATACTATGTGAGGAAATTGCTATATTGCATGAATATTGATATGTTATTTACACATATATTTCATACTTGATAGCATGAACCTAAATTACATGATTACAAGAAACTCTATGCATATCATTGAATATTTGAGTCGATGTAAATTGAGTATTTAGAGTTACGTAATGTGAGCATAATTGAGTATGAGGAGCATGTTTCATTGAGTCACATACATTACTACACATGAGTAGTTTCCTTGCACTACATGAGGGGTCAAGTTGTGTGTCACGCCCCGGGAGGGCACCCTAGGAGTAACTAGCACTCGAAGATTATTGCTAGTCCCCAAGCAGACCACCTAGTCTCATTGCATTCATTCAATTAATATATAAGTGGGAGATTAAATAGAATAATCAACTGTCAGTGGGTTATCCCAATCACTATCATAGAATAAGACGAAGAAGTATCTCAATAGAAAGGAAGTGGGAAATAAACAATACCGACACTAACTATGTCTATGAAGCCTCTATTACTAACATCTAGGAAGGTACCATGACAGGCCATGACCACCACAATCATAGAAAAATACTGAAGTAAAGCTAATGAAATAATCATCCTATGAATGCAGGGGAGGACTCACCATAGTCTGAAATATTGAGCTCTGAACCTCATCTATTGGGTTGCTGAAGTCCTATGTCTACAGAATCTGCATCATAAAAGGATGCAGTGCCTAAGGGGCATTAGTACGTGGAATGTACTGTACATAAAACGAACTAAAGTAACCAATTTCTAATAACAATAGCTCATCGGTCACTTATCCTCAACTAAGAGTAAAGGACAAAATTCAATCACCTCACTATCTATCAAGACATCATACAATCACATCAATGTTAAAGTACTATCAATAAGAAAACCTATCTGGGAGTTTCTATAATGACAACCACCACCTATGAGCCCGGTGATGATACAACGAAGAGATGTCACTGCCACATCCTTCTGGCACCTTGCTGTGTTATAGGACGGGTCTATTGGGAATCCTCAAAGAAGTTTGTCAAGTCCTCTGCGGGACAAAGGAAACATCATCGACTTTCACGATCCAATCCTCTCCTACACTAGCCACGTAGTTAATGAGTATGAGTGGTACTTACCCTTACCCTGACCGGTGCTAATACTCCACCTGGGATGCAATATACTCATAAGTCTATCAAGGTCAGACTGGTTATATAGCCAACTTCCCTCTAAGACACGATCCTCCTCTCCTCTATCATTCTATCAGCTCAAGAAATAATTTTTTCCTTTCAAAATCTTATCTAAAGCTCATTTAAACCTCATGGATATCAATTTCATCTATTTTAGCCATCACAACACTCATCTCAAGACTCAGACTTCATCAATCATCACATTCAAACAACCAAGGCTCTAGACATTACACCTAAGTTCGTTCTTACAGTGTTAAACAAGGGGAAACATGCAATTTAGGTAAACAATCATACAATAATGCATATGATCAGTAGATACAACTATGACGATCATCAATTTGAGATAATATATAAATTAAAGATAATGTTCAAGAAATAAAGATAATGTTCAAGAAGTTCTTCAAGAATCACTACTCAAGACCTATCAACTAGCAGTTTACAAATTAATCGACATATTTTGGGACATGGAAGAATAATTCCATGTTATTGGGTAGCCTTTACATACCTGGGATAGTGAATTTGCTATCCCTCAACAAGAAACGGACTCAAGCTTGGAATTCCTTAACCCTTCTTCTTCTTCTTCTCTCAGAACTTACATTTTGCCTTAGAAAAATACGAGTTTTGAAACCCTTTCATACACAAGAAGCCCTAAAAACACGTTTGGGGGTATCAAAATAAGTTAGGAAAGACCAAAAATGCCCTTCCCATAATTAAAAGATTTTTTTTTTAAATATGTACACACGTCCAAGTTGCACTGGGGCGCGGACCAGTGTATTTTCTCCCCTTTTTTGAAAATAAAAATTTTCGTCAAAATTGTTTTTTTAAAAAAACAAAGTGTAGGTGCGCGCTTCGTCCGCGTCGTGCCAAGGACGCGGACAACCACTATCTGGATAAAAATTAGTGAAATTTTAATTTTGCTCTGGTTGATCTTAAATCTGGTCGAGACTATTTTCTGACTCGATTTTGCTCATTGATCACAAATCCAGTCTCAGATTTCCGTCAGAGCTTTGGAAGACGCAGTAAGCGCATGATTACATTTTAATGGCGATTCGATAATTTCACGGGGTGTTACATCATCTCCCCTTGGGATCACTCGTCCTCGAATGATGAGTAAGGATAGAATAAGAATGCGAGAAACCTTAAACTTCACCTGATTCCTCACTCGGGAACTCTTGAACTCTCACTATCCATCACCTATCTATCATAATCTTAGATTCGAGAATAAAATCAATGCATCAAGTCAAAAGGAAGTTTTAGTAATGTTAAACATAGGGATATTACCTTTAACATCATCATCATTTGGCACAAATAGATGTGGGTATTTGAGTTTCATTGCTTCCTCAGCTTCCCGCGTAGCTTCCTCAACCAATTGATTTCTCCATAACATTTTAACGGAGGCTATTTGTTTATTTCTCAGCTTATGAACCTATAGGTCAAGGATCCGTACTGGAATTTCCTTGTACGATAGGCTATCCTTCACTCTTGTACTGTCAATAGGAATTGATAAGGCAGGATCCCCCAAACACTTCTTTAGCATTGATACATGGAACACCAGTGAACTCTATCTAGCTTAGAAGGTAAGTCTAGCTCATAAGCAACCTTCTCTATTCTTCTTAGAATCTAGTATGGTCTGATATAACACGGACTCAAGTTCCTCTTCTTACCAAACCTCGTAACACCCTTTATAGGGACACCATCAAATACACCTAATCATCTACCTCAAATTCCAAATCTCTTCTTCTCACATCCATATATGACTTTTGACGACTTTGTTTTGTCTTAACCTTTCTCTGATGAATTTCACCTTCTCCATAGACTGGTGTACGAGATCAATTCCAATTACTCGGCTTCACCAACCTCGAACCAGCCAATCGATAATCCACATAGCCTCCTATATAGTGCCTCATAAGGAGCTATTTGAATGCTGACATGGTAACTATTATTGTATGTGAAGTCAATCAACGGTAGATGATCATCCCAATTTCCTTTGTAGTCGATAACAAATGCTCTTAACATATCCTCCAAATTCAGAATGGTGCACTCTGCCTATCCATCCATCTGAGGGTGAAAAGTTGTGCTCAGATGTACTTTCGTGCCCAATCCTCTTTGAAAGGATCTTCAAAATTAAGAGGTAAATTAAGCTCCTCTCTCCAAGATGATGGAAATGGAACCAAATGCAAACTAACAATCTCACGAATATATAGTCGGGCATACTCCTTGGCAGTATATGTTATCTTGACCACCATGAAGTGGGCTGATTTCATCATCCTCTCAAGAATCACCTATATCGAATCATGCTACTTTTGGGATCTTAGTAAGCTAGTGATGAAATCTATGTTGATCGACTCCCACTTCTATTTAGGAATTTCAAAATTCTGAGATAACCCACACGGTCTCCGATATTCAACCTTAACCTGTTAACAATTAGGGCATTTAGAAACAAATTCAGCAACGTCTTTCTTCATCCCATTCCACCAATAGACTTCCCTCAAGTCATGGCACATCTTGGTAGAATTGGGGTGAATAGAATATATAGAGCTCTGAGCTTCGAACATGATTCTATCTCAAACACCATCAACGTCGGGCACACATAATCTTCCTTGATACCTCTATACCCCATCTCCCCCTTTGGAGAAAATCGTCACCTTCTACTTGTGAATTGCTTCTTTCAATTGGGACAAGACAGGGTCTTAGTCTTACTTCTCCTCCACTTCTGACAATAAGGAGGAAGCAGAAGTATTCTGAACATTGAACCCACCCTTGTTGTTCTCCTCAAGTTGCACCCCCAGTCGAGCCAATCTATGCACTTTCTTAGTTAATTCTCTCTTTCCTTCCTCCACATGGGCAGTGCTACCCATAGACATCCTGCTAAGAGCATCAACAACAATGTTAGCCATAACTTGGTGATAGAGAATGCTCATATCATAATCCTTGAGAAACTCCAACCATCTCCTCTGCTGCAGGTTGACCTCTTTCTAGCTGAACACGTACTGCAAGCTTTTGTGGTCAGTGAACACATCTAAATGCACTCCATACGAGTAGTGACACCAGATTTTAAGTGCAAACACCACTGCGCCCAACTAAAGTTCATAAGTCATATAATTCTTCTTATGACCGTTAAGCTTTCTAGAAGCGTAACCCATCACCTTCCCTCTCTGCATGAGTACACAGCCCAATCCCACTCGGGATGCATCACAATATGTCACGAAGCCCCCCACCCCATCTGGCAACGTTAGCACTGGTGTTGTAGTTAATCTAGTCTTCAACTCCTGAAAACTCTTTTCACATGCCTCAGACCACTGAAACTTGGCCCTCTTATGAGTCAGCTTAGTCAATTGGGCTGACAGAGAAGAGAAGCCTTCAAAAAATCTACAATAGTACCTTGCTAGACCTAAGAAGCTTCTTATTTTTGCTGGAGAAGTTGGTCTTAGCTAGTCCTTAACCGCTTCAATTTTCTACGTATCTACCCGAATACCATCTCCTGACACAACATGGCCTGAGAAAGCCATGGATTTGAGCAAAAACTTACACTTTAAGAATTGCATATACAATTTATGATCTTTGAGCGTTTGCAAAACCACTCTAAGGTGATTAGCATGCTCCCTTCATGCTTAGAATATATCAGAATGTCACCGATGAACATGATCATGAACATATCAAGATACGGGTCTGAATACCCTGTTCATTAAGTCCATGAGAGCTGCTGGTGCATTTGTCAGCCCGAAGGACATGACCAAGTACTCAAAGTGGCCATACCGTGTCCTAAAGGCAATCTTTGGGATATCACTTTCCCTCACCTTTAACTGATGATAATATGATCTGAGGTCTATCTTGGAGAAACAAGTAGTACCCTGAAGTTTGTCAAAGAGATCATCTTATCCTGGGAAGAGGGTACTTATTCTTTATTATGACCCTATTCAGCTGTCCGTAGCCTATGCAATTTGTGAGTGACCCATATTTCTTACACACGAATAGGACATAAGGACCCCAAGATGAGACACTAGGCCTTATGAAACCTTTCTTTAGCGTGTCTTTCAACTATTCTTTCAAATCCTTCAACTCTGCAGGGGCATCCTATAAGGTGGAATTGAGATGGGTTTGGTCTTGAGAAGAACATCGATCCCAAAGTCAATCTCCCTATTAGGAGAGATTTTAGGAAGATCGTCAGGAAGTACCTCAGGAAACTAATTTACAATTAGGACTGACTCAAGAATAGCAGATTCAACATCATCAGACTTAACTCTCACGAGGTGGTAGATGCTACTTTTGGAGATCAACTTCCTAGATCTAAGAAAAGAGATGAATTTTCCCTTAGGGGAAACAAAACTCCCTTTCCACTCTAAGACAGGGTCATTAGGAAATTGGAACTTAAAAATCTGGGTTCTACAGTCAATGAAAGCACAACAGGGGTGAAGCCAATCCATGACCATTATTACATCAAAATCAACCATCTCCACCATTATCAAATCTACTAAAGTGTCTCTATGATAAATAGACACTACACAATCCCTATAAACCCTTTCAGCTAAGATAAACTCACCAGTAGAATTACAAATAGAAAAAGGTTCAAGAAAACACAATGGAAGAGCCCCAAACTTACTAGCCACACAAGGGGTCAGAAAAGACAAGGTAGCACCCGGATCAATTAATGCATAAAAATCAAGGGAAAAGACTCGAAGCATACCCGTGACAACATTTGGCGCAACCTAATGCTCCTGTTAATTACCATAGCATAAAGGCAGTTTGTCCCACCTCCCGTATCAATCGTAGCACCTCTCTGTTGATTTCTCACTGGAGGGGCTATGGATGACTGTGGTCTGCTGCTCCCCTCACCTCACCTCCTCTTAGGACACTCAAAACTGAGGTGACCAGCCTGTCCACTTGAATAACGAACATCTTTTCCCACACGACATTCACCCAAATGAAGCTTACTGTACTTGCCACAAGGTGGCTTTCCCCTCGTGCCTTGGGTTACACTGGCCTGAGATTAGGCACCCAAAGCCTTAAAATTCTAATAACCCTGCGATTTCTGATCATACTTGTTTGACTGCATGATGGCACTTGCTACAGAATGTGCAGGATGCGATGATCTCCTCTGGAAATAGGACTTGCCACCCTTATTTTATCTCTATGGGCTAGGATGAGGTCTTGCTGATCGCACCTTTGTGCTCATTGTCTCTTCTCTATCTTTCTTCTTGTACTCCTCCATCTGTTGGGCATACACCATAAGTCTGGCGATGTCTATGCTCGAAAGCGGTAAATAAGCCTTGCATTCTTTCTGCATGTGTCTGCCCAGACCAGACATGAAAACTTCATCATCCTCGACCTAATGTCTTTCACCATCTATGGAGCATACCTGGACAGCTTGATAAACCTGAGGATGTACTCTTTCGTGATTATCCCTCCCTACTTTAGATTCACAAACTCGTCCACCTTCGCCTTCCTCAACTCTTGAGGAAAGAAGTGGTCAAGAAAGCCTGTCTCAAACTCTTCCTAAGCTACAGGCACTGCATCATTACCTCTACTCTCCTCTCACTGATTGTACCACACATTCGCAACATCTTTTAGCTGGTATGTGGCAAGATCAACTCCCTCGATCTCATCAATATGCATCACCTTTAGAACCTTATACATCTAATCAATAAAGTTTTGTGGGTCTTCTTCCACCTTCGACCACGTATACACTGGCGGGTTCATCCTTAGAAAGTCTCTAAGGCTGGTTGTAGCTGAGGGCTCCTATGGGCTAGATCTAGGAGCTTGGGAACCTTAGTTATTCCCCTAGGAGGCCCCCAACTAGGCCAGTATGGTGATGGCTCCCCTAAACTATGCCTTGGTAGTGGGATCTTACTGGGGCTAAGCAAGGGGCGCCTGTGGGACATCAGCAGTCCTAGCGGGACGTCCCTGTCTCCTAGCCTCGGCCTGACTATGGCTTCGGGCTAAGCATTCTTAATAGCTAGGGCTAGGGAATCTCTCTAAGCGGCTATTCCCTTTGGCAGCATTTTCTTTAACCATAAAATGCACGAGTTAAAACAAGGTTTCCATAAAGTTAAGCTCTATTGCACGAATGCAGAATATGGAAGAAGGGAAACTTCTCCTAATATCCTATAGCCTCCTGCTTATGAAGTGTGGTGCAAAACACACCCATAAACAAGACTCTACTAGACACGACTTCATAGACTACCTAGGACACTCGAACTCTGTGCTTTGATACTAAGTTTGTCATGCCCCGAGAGGGTATCTAGGTGTAATTGGCACTCAGAAATTATTGTTATTCCCCAAGTGGACCACCTAGTCTCATTGCATTCGTTCAATCAATTCATAAGCGAAAGAATAAATAAAATAATCAACTATTAATGGGCTATCCCAACTACTATCATAGAATAAGACGAAGAAGTATATCAATAGAAAAGAAGCGGAAAATAAACAATCCTGACACTAACCATCAACTGTCTATGTCTACAAAGCCTCTGTGACTAACATCTAGGAAGGCACCATGACAGGCCGTGGCTACCATAATCAAAGAAAAATGTTGAAATAAAGCTAATGAAATAATCATCCTCCGAATACAGGAGAAGACTCACCATGGTCTGAAATAATGAGCTCTAAACCTCAACGATTGGGCTGCTAAAGTCCTTTGTCTATAGAATCTGCATCATAAAATAATACAGCACCAAAGGAGCGTTAGCATGTGGAATGTACTGTATGTATAACAAGATAAAGTAAATAATTCGCAGTAACAATAGCTCATCAACAACACTTCCTCAACTCAGAGTAAAGGAAAAAATTCTATCACCTCACTATCTATCAAGACATCATACAATCATATCAACATCAGAGTACTATCAATAAGGAAACCTATCTGGGAGTTTCTATAACTGACGACTACTACCTATGAGCCCGGTGATGATACAACGAAGTGATGTTTCTACCACATCTGCTCGGTACCTTGATGGGTAAAGCACGAGTCTGTTGCGGATCCAAAAAGAAGTCTGTCAAGTCCTATGTGGGACAAAGAAAACATCTGCTTTCGCAGTCCAATCCTCTCCTGCACCATCCATATAGTTAATGAGTACGAGCGGGACTCAACCTTAGTCATTTTGATGCTAATACTCCTCCATGACTTAATATGCTCATAAGTCTATCAAGGTCAGACTGGTTATACAACCAACCCCCCTCTCAAGCAAGGTCCTCCTCTCATTTATCATTCTACCATCTCAAGAAATAAATTCTTCCTTTCAAACTCATATCTAAATCTCATTTAAACCTTAAGGATATCAATTTCATCTATTTCGGCCATCACAGTACTCATCTTAACACTCAGACTTCATCAATCATCACATTCAAACAACTGAGGCTCCAGACATTACACCTAAGTTCATTCTTGCAGTGTTAAACAAGGGGAACACATGCAATTTAAGTAAACAATCATATAATAATGCATATAATCAGA
This sequence comes from Solanum clarkiae, assembly GCA_011800125.2. Taxonomy (NCBI): domain Eukaryota; kingdom Viridiplantae; phylum Streptophyta; class Magnoliopsida; order Solanales; family Solanaceae; genus Solanum; species Solanum clarkiae. The sequence goes on from JAABOM020002895.1 coordinate 18,637, forward strand.
AGATACATGTGTGATGATCATCAATTTGAGATAATATATATAAATTAAAAGATAATGTTCAAGAAATAAAGATAATGTTCAAGAAGTTCTTTAAGAATCGCTATTCAAGACCTGTCAACTAGCAATTTACAACTTAATCTACACATTGGGGCATATGGAAGAACAATTCCATATTTTTTGGTAGCCTTTACATACCTGGATGGTGAATTTGCTATCCCTCAACAAGAAGTGGACTCAAACTTGGAATTCCTCAACCCTTCTTCTTCTTCTTCTCTTAGAAATTACATTTTGCCTTAGAAAAATATGGGTTTTTAAGCCCTTTCGTACGAAATAAGCGTTAAAAGCACGTTTTGAGGTATTAAAATAGGTTAGGAAGGACCAAAATACCCTTCCCATAATTAAAAGAAAAATTTAAAAAAATGTACAAATGTCCGCGTCATGGGAGGGGCGCAGATCAGTGTATTTAAGAAAAATAGAAAAAAATGTACACATATCCGCGTTATGCGAGGGGCGCAGATCAGTGTATTTTTGCCCCTTTTCAAAAAATAAGAATTTCCATCGAATGTTTTTTTAAAAAATAAAGTTTAGTTGCGCGTTCTGTCCGCGTCGCACCAAGGATGCGGACAGACACTATCGGATAAAAATTAGCGAAATTTAAATTTCTCTCTGGTTGCTCTTAAATTGGGTAGAGATCATTTTTTGTCTCAAGTTTCTGCGCTGATTGCAAATCCAGTTTAAATTTCCCATCTGAGCTTTGTAAGAAACGTTTTGCGCATGATTAAGTTTTAGGAGCATTTTAATAATTTCATAGGGTGTTACATTGTGTATGTCTAAATGATCATTTAAGTTTGAGCCAAGTTGGTTGGTTGCATTGATTGATTGAATTGTTGAGTAATTGAGATGAGTCGAGATGAGATACCCAAAGGGCTTGAGTTTTCAATTGATTGATGAGTTGAGCATATTTTAGTCTTGAAAAAAGTATCAAGCACTAAGTGCGGTGCGAGTATACATCTACTTTAACCCATAGAACTATGTTTCCAGTGTGGTTACAGCCCAGTCTGGTGACTCTTGTCCCGCAAGTGGACATTTATTATGGATCCAAAAGAGTGGATCGCCCTTTTGTGTGGCAAGTTTAGGGAGGGCATGGCAACATTGTCGCCTTCATTGTGTATCACCTAATTAAAGGTGGTGGGATGAGTATGTCGGTTAAGAGTTACTCCCAAGAAACATTATTTTAGAATAATATTCTAAAATTGAGTCTGCTTTTACTGAGTATATTTTCAAAAGTGTGTCTTTCATTAAAATCGCATATGATGAGATGAGCATGAGCTATTGAGTCGAGACGAGTGAGTCGAGCCTCATTTCTTGAACTATTTTACATACCAGTATATTCCATGTACTGACATCCATTTGGGCTTGCATCATTTTATGATGCAGATACAGGTGATAGAGGAGCTTAGTACGTGCATCGTTGAGGCTCGTATTCAATACACTTCCAAAGTTTGTAAGCCCTCCTTGTTCTTCGGAGGAACCTTTTTATCTTTTGTTAGTTTAGTCGTTTTCATTACTTTCAGTTGGAGTGCTCATGGCCTATCACGACAATATTTTGATTTATTGAGTGGAGGCTTCATAGATCTTGAGTAGAAGAGTATTGATATGTCTAAACATATTTTTGTTTGAGATTATGATATAGTATAGTTATCTAATTTATTATACTTTCCTACATTTGATGCCCTTTTTATGAGTTCTTTCTTCTGCTGTCAAGCTGATGTGATGATGAGGCCCAATGATTCACTCGAGTGCTAGCAATAATCTCTGAGTGCTGGTCACGCTAAGGGTATCCTTCTGGGGCATGACACACAGACTCTCTCTCTCTCTCTCTCTCTCTCTATATATATATATATATATATAT
>JAABOM020002905.1:0-60214 GCA_011800125.2 Solanum clarkiae
ACAGCTAGCCATGTGGCACAGCAACACACAACCACCTCAAACTTTCCTCCTTCTAATCATCCTTCAATCTCTTTTTCATCGTTTCAGGCTTGTTCAAATTCCGATTTTTGCAAAAGAACTATGTAACTCTATAAATTTCAACGTTCTAAATACAATAATTTGGTCAGAATTTTCGACGGAGCTTTCCAAGATAAAGTGAGGGTCCCATTTCTTTATATGCAACTTTTAATGGAAAGTCCCCAGGGGTCAAATCAAATACGGATGTTCCTCGTATCAAACGAAGGGTCGACCTAGACCAAAATTGCCATTTTGGAGCTAACGGGCTATAACAATTCTCATCCAGAGCATGGTTTTCGAGAGCATTCACTGGGTCAACTATTAACTGATTTTGGTGGCAAAATTTCTAATCCATGATATAATTTCACCAGAAATGCTCCTATTAATTTGACTATTCCGGAGCTAAAGAAATCGTCAGAATTTCATTTCAAGGTCGTTTACTAAGTCATTACTCAAAAACTCATTTTACAGGTATAACTTCCCCGTTAACTCAAAAATTCACATAACTCCTGAATAGCGCAACCAATAATCACCCCAATAGTCTCGAGGTCAGTATACACATGCTCAAGTCAATATAATAACAGCAAAATCATATAAATGACCCGGAGGGTTATTACATTATATTAGGAAACACTTCTTCTAACTCTTAAAGAGTCAAACAGCGGGGACCCCCCTCATGCCAATGATGTGATTGATTGATAAATTTTTTGGACAAAATTTATTTAATCAATCTTAAAATTTTTCTTTTCTAATATTTTATTTGTGAATTAATTCATTCATTCATAAATTATTAATTAATTAAATTAATTTTCGTATTACTTATTAATTAAGTTAATTCACAGAATTAATTAGTTTAACAGTCTTTTTTAATTTTTGATCGTTAAGTTCTTTAGAACAAATACCTTCATTCTCAAACGATTCTGTGCCTATTATGATCATATGAGACTATTCTGAACAGGTGAATTCACCCCAACATTGGCTATAAATACATACCTTTTTTGCATTTTCTAGATATGATCTTTTCTCCTCTTCTACATAATTTTTCTTAGAAAATACGAGTTTGCGTGTAAAGTTATTGTTAGTTCTTTGAGTTCGCTAAATTACAAAAGTTTGAGGTACCACTACTTTTGTAATAGATTATCTATTTTATCCTAGGAAGAAATAATCCACAACCTCGAGTATATTGAAGGGGTTAAATTCCGTAAAGCCACACACTAAATTCTGTGGATTCTCAAATAGTTTTACAATTTTATTTTCTTTATTTATTATTTAAACACAGAGGGACAACAATTTGGCTATTACGTAAATAAAATAGTATGTAAAAGCTCCTTAACAAGTATCACTAAACAATTGATATATAAAAAGCTTATCTTTTCAATTTTAATTTATTTAACTTTTGCACCTAATGATACATACTCACCGTTCAGCTTTTATTCAGTACAAATTTTGATATTTATTTAATTAAAAAATACTCATAACGTTCTTCACGCTGGTAACCCCTAGTCTTTAAACTGGTATAGTTAAGTAAGTTTCCTTCTATGCTTCAAATTGGTGTTGAAAAATCTTGTAAATATTTTATTTTGTATTCTATTTGATTGTAATCTTTTAATTTTAAAAATTTAACATATTAAATGTTGATATTTCAATAAAAATATTTTGTACACATTGAATTTTAAGTCTTTTTTAAAGATTCATAATCATTTAATGTTTTAAGTTTTAGCTTATCACATATGTAGGTGAAATAATATTTGATCTCAAGTTTACTCATTGGATAATTATAAGCAAAATCAAAAAAATGATTAAAATCGAAATTGGAAAAATCAACTTTATGTTAATTTAATTGGATTTATAAATTTAATAAATTGACATAGTTGATTTAGTTATTTTTTAATAAAAAGATCAAATTGAACTGACTTGTGTACACCTCTACTTGAATTAATAGATTTTGACTTAACATTCTAAAATATATATATCACTCTAAATAAATTAGCAGGTCCTAAGAGGCTTAAACTTTATAGAAGAACAATTTGACTCCTAAAAATCTAGATTGAAAATTACGAATTTCCCTTTTGGGGATTCATTTAAGTAAGAGAAATGTTAATATCTTATTAGAATTCAACATAAGCATAAGATATATAATGGTCACATTTGAAATCCCAAACCAAACTAAAACACAGCTAGAATTTGTACCAGAAATCAGAAGGGAAAAAAAAAAAAAGAAAAGATGAATGTTACCGTTCAAACTCCTATGTTCTTTCTGGAGTATGTGTCGTAATTTAATGTTAAATTTTTATTTGCTGACTTACAGGAAAAAAAATTATGATGCTTTAACAATATTTCATAATTAAATAAAATCAATTTTCAATTTTTTTTTTTTAAAATAATAATTTAAACGGACAAGACATTAGTTGCATTATTTTATTGAAATATAATTTTATATACACTCCATATTAAAGTATTACAAAGAAGTGGAGGTCACGTATTAGAGTAGAAAGTTAGTAGGGTTGAGTTTTGTCACGCCTTGGGATGGTACCCTTGGTTTGGCAGACACTCAGAAACCATTGTTGGCTTCTAAGCGAACCACTTGACCTAATCACATTCATTTAATCATAGTTTAACAAATTAACGGAAGACTAAAGATAAAGAATGGAGGACAATCTCAGTATATAGAGGTCATAGGCCAACAATCAAACTATTATTTTCTGACATAGAAATAGTTTTAAAGGAAATCAGTCAAGAAATAAAGATCTCAAAATCCACTCATCACTAGCTAGTCTATGAAGCCTCTAATTCTACGATCTAGATGGTACCAAGACAGGTCATCGCTATCTCAACCAAAGAAAATAAAGTACTTAATTAAGCTAGATGAAAATATAAATGTGTATCCTCCAGAAGCAGGAGAGGACTCACCAATCAATTGGATGCGAATGGATCCTCAATAGTGCGCATTGATGATCCCAAGTACATGTCTCTACATCATGAAATGATGGAATCTAAATAGACGTCAGTACGTGCAATGTACGAGTATGTAAGATAGTTGAATGAAACAGATATAGGTAGAATAATGTAGAATAACATCAACTCAGAACTCACTCAATCAGAATATCAAATATATATCTAAAGCAAGAATAAAGAGTAGATAATGACCCATTAATACAATCTTATCATTCTAATCAATCCAATCCAATCCAATCAGAGTACTATCAGTATAAAACTTTTATGTGAGTTTCTCTTATTCGATAACAATCACTTATGAGCCAGTGATTATACAACAATCCCGTTGATATTGTCAAAGTCGTTTCGTACTTTCCAAGTAAAGTACAACTCGGATCCACAAGGGATCTGGTCTCTTAAGTCCTTTATTGCTTTCAGAGACTTCAACTCAAGAGGGAACCTCTGATGTGATGGTTCTATCCTTACCTACGCTTGGCAACGTAGTTAATGAGTGCAAGTTGGACTTACTTTTACTCAGTTCGCTACTCAATACTTCTCCAAAGACTCAATGCTCATCAAACTCTCCATCTCAATTAATCTCATAATGACTCTCATCATCTTAGCAGCTCTATCTCAAACAGTCTTTCTGGCCAATCGTGTCAATCATCTCATCAACTCAAATTGCAATCAATTTCTCAAAGAGCTCAGACCAATCATTAGGGGAACAATTGATTAGACAAATAATTAGAGTTCATTTATGAATGCTCATAGGATCATCAAGTTTTATTAACTTACGATCATGTTCAAATCACAACCACAATCAACATTCTTAAGTCAATGCTCTATACTCAATCTCTAGGCTCATTCATGCATCTTATTTTAAGGGGAACAGAAATATGCCAAAGACCCCCCACCCTTTTGGATAGTCAGGGGTTGACCCGCACATCCCCGAGCTTTATTATAGATGAAGCGCCCCACATTTGCTTAGGAATGCCCCATAATTGTAATTTCCTTATGTCTCAAAATTGGAGATATTTAAACACCCCTCCTCGTAGCTCGGAAAGTCCCGCATATGTTCTATAATATCTCTCAACCTGTGCAAAATTTTACAAATCCGACTTCATATTCTTGTTCTGAGGAAAAATTTTGCGGGGGAACGAGTACCTACAAGGTATATTTTATCTGTGCCAAGAAAATAATTATTTGGTGAAACTTCGCAAAACCAGTAGCTATCAGCAACCAGTCTGCGATGTGGACCTAGCACGGACTAGTTCAAAAAATTTAAAAAAATTTTTTTTTTTACTCTAGGTCAATTGGGTAAGAATCCAATACCTATATATGAGAAAATCCCTCACTCTTTAGTCGTTTTTAGCCCTGAAAACTCACCAAAAACTCTCAAATTCCTCTCTAATCTTCATCAAATTCTCCATCCACTCTCAAGACTTTCAAGAAGTTTTGTTGGAAGGAAACCAAGTCAAGCCCTAAGCCCTTCTCAAGTCCTTCTTCAAGAAACTCCAAGATTAAGGTATGTGGGTTTCAACCATTGGGTCCTTTCACCAATGGCGCCCAACCTTCTTTTTATTTTACATAAATTACATATTTTCAAGATGGTTTATCTATGGTTATATCTTTTATGAATTTTGAGTATAAACCATATTAGGGTATTATGAAATATTGTTCAACTATGCATGCTTTGAGCTATGGAGCTATGATCTATTGTGTGAATTGATTAGGGGTTTTGATGTATCTTGCAAGAGGGTATTACATAGTGATGGTGGGTTGATTTACATCGATTTTTCTCACATGTCTTCCCTATTGAGTTGCATCATTTTGAACTAACATGACACACCCATCAAGTGTTTGATAAATTATTTTGTTTAGGATTCTTGAGCTATTGTTGGTCTATTGCATGGTTTACAAATCAAGTGACATCATGATGCTTGTGGCCAACAAAGTGTGTTTTGAAATCATGAAATTATCTATGGTATTACGAGTCTTGGTTGTTTATGAAATATTGAATTCTTATGTGAAGGTTTATGTTAAAGCCTGCTAGATGGGATTATGAACTCTGTCTTATGCCTCACCCTCTAGTACAAGGTCAATTCCTACATGAAGGGGTTATGAACTATGTTGTGTGCGTCACCTTCTTGTATGAATCAATGCTACCTACTATATTATTCTCCTATGAAAGGGTTATGAACTATGTGGTATGCCTCACCCTTATGTGTGATTCGACATTTCCTATTATATTATGTGTGTATGTAGGGGTTATAAACTGTGACATCCCTCTACCCTCATCTACTAACCATTACCTACTAGAAGGGGTTATGACCTTTGTCATACCACTCACCCTCTAGTATAAGGTAGTTGGATGATATAATCATGTCACTTTATCGTGTTGAACAAGCTACGCAAGAATGATTATTTTCGAGCATGTTTTACCTCAAACATCGTTCATGCATGCCATATTGATATCTTACTTATCCTTTGCTTATAATTATGTATTTTGATCATATTGCCTATGCTTTGTTGCATTATATCCTACATACTTAGTACTTTCAAATGTACTAACGCATACTCCTATGCCTACATGATGTTAGTATGTAAGGACTGGAGCTCTATTTGACTATCCTCTTCCACGTGGCTAGTTTGACAACTTGAAGATAAGCATAGTGAGTCCTCAATTTTGAGGACAATATCTACTTTCTCTTGTTATTTCTAAAACTTCTTCATGTTGATATTTGACATTTATGAGGGTTAGCCCGGAAAGTGTCTTGGCCCCAGCTCTATTTTAAGTTTAGAGGTATTATTGGAATATTACGGTGTATCTATGCTATGAGCTAGGTATTGTTGGAATATTATGATGTATCTATGCTATGAGCTTGACTCCTTAAGTTTTATGATATCAAAGGATTCCCTTAGTCCCTTTATCCCCGTTTTGACTCTCTTGTTGTTGTTTAATTTCTTTCATGATGAAGGATGTGTGCATGATATGCCGAGAGGCTTGTTTGGGATCCCTTCGGGTTCTCCATTCGCTGTGTCACGTGTAGGCTCTAGGTCCGGGTCGTGACAAAGATGGTACCAGAGCGCTAGGTTGTTAATGATCCTTGGAATCCAACACACTGTGCCGATTAGAGACTTATTCATGGTTATGAAGCGTGCCATAACTATGAATGGGACGTTATGAGGTGTTTTAGTAAATATTCACTTCTTTATGGTCTATATCATGCCTTAGTTGTAAGGTAAGGCTTATTCTCCCTACTGAATGTTCTTTTCTCTTTTAGTTGTTAATCATGCAGCTACAAAGAGGAAGACCAAGGAGGTGTCGTGCGCATGCGGGACAAATGGCTTACCCCACTCCTCAAGCTCCTCAAGATGGAGGGGCTACCAAAACTGAATTCCTGAATGTTATCAGCCTATTGGTCTATGTTATGGCCAACCAAATCAACCAAGGGGCCCAAGCCCCTCATGCTCTCACTCCGACTTCAAGGGTAAGGGACGTCACTAGGATGAATCCATCGGAGTTTCATGGGTGTAAGGTGGATGAGGATCCCCAAGAGTTTCTTGATGAGGTGTATAAGGTGTTAACTATCATGGGGGTGACTTTGGAGGAAAAGGCAGTGTTAGTGGCCTGCTAACTCAAAGGGGTGACTCAAATTTGGTTTGTGCAATGGAAAATGGAGAGTGAAAATCATGATGCTATTCCTTGGGAGGAGTTTAAGGCGGTATTTCTCAACCATTCTTCCTCTTGAGCTAAGGAAGGCCAAAATGATGGAATTCATGAATTTGAAGAAAGGGTCGATGAGTGTGAGGGTGTATGCCCTTAAGTTCAACAAACTCTCTAAATATTCTCCAAAATTAGTTGTCGATCCGAGGTCTAGAATGAACAAGTTTGTGATGAGGGTATCCGATTTGGTGAATGGGGAGTGTCGTGCCGCTAAGTTGAAAAGTGATGTGGATTGGTCCCGCCTCATGACCTATGCCAAATAACTTGAGGGAGAAAAACTTAGGAAGAAAAGAAGTGGAAAGTCCAAGAGGGCTCGGTCTGAGGATGACCGGTTCCAACAAGGTATTGAGTTTCAAGGACAAAAGGTCTTCTAGTGCTCCAAAGAAGAGGCTTGCTATGGATGCATTGGACAATCCAAGGTTCTAACATTGTAATAGTGGGATGAGTTTTCCAAAATGCCCAAAATGTGAAAAGCATCATCATGGCAAATGCTTAAAGAATTCAAGTGCATATTATTATGTCCAAAACAAGGGCAAGGAGGGTTGTCCTCAAGGTCAAGGTGGCTATGCATGTTGCTCAAGAGGCCCAAGGAGGCAAGGGATGAGGCGCCCCATGTTGCTACCAGTACGTTGAAGTTACCTTGGATCTTTATGTGTATGCATTAGTAGGTCCGAGTGTCACTATTCCTTTGATTATTCCTTTTATTGCTAATGGGCTTTATGTGTGTCCTGAATTATTATATAGACTTTTTGGTATTTTCCCCATTGGTAAGTCGATTGTTGTTAGAAAGGTTTATGGAAATTGTTCCTTGGTCATGTTACATTTAGGTCTTGACTTGTAATTTTGTTGGATTAGATGTGGTGGATTTTAATGTCATTCTTGGGATGGATTGGCTACATGCAAGTTGTGTCTCCAATGGTTGTAGAACCTATAGGGTCAAATTCCAATTCCCTACTAAACCCGTCCTTGAGTGGTAGTGAAGATGTACGTTCATTTTTTGTCTTAAGGTCCAATAGATCTCTAAGGGTACATTAATCATCTTATAAGAGTAGGAATGTTGAGTATAAGGTCCTTCCTATTGGCTTGATTCTGGTGGTCAATGAGTCCTTAATGTCATTTCTGATATTTTGAATTTGGGGTATTGTCTTTTGGTGTGGCTAGTACACTGGTTATGTCTATAGGTCTCATGAATAGGGTCTTTAATCCCTACCTTGGTATGTTGTTGTGGTCTTTGTTGATGATATGTTGGTTTATTTTTGGAAGTGAGGAAGAGCTTGTGAATCATTTGAGGGTGATGTTGTGAATTTCGAAGAGGGTGAGATTGCTGGCTAATTATGGAAAGTGGGAGTCTTTGGGGTGACAAAAGGATGGTTCGAGAAGTACATCAGTAACTAGGTTGGGAATGAGGTTGGGTGATGTTGAGAATGGTGATGTAGCAATTTTGTGGTTCCGAATCTTCTTTGGTTGAAGATGGCTAGTTAAGCAAGGCTTTGTTTTCCACCTTCATAGAGTTAGAGGTCTTGGTAAGGGATGGTAGATTGGATATTTTCTTCCAAGGGGGAGATGGTGGCTTTTGATGCCATAATGGACTATGTGTGTTTAAGGTTGTCAATTGGGTTAAGGTTTGTAGATCCTTATAGGGTTGGAGGGACTGGAAAGGTTGCACAAGGATTGGAGTTGCTTAGGGATATGGATATGGTTCATCCAATTTTCCCATGTGTCTATGTTAAGGTGGTGTGTAGTGACCCAAGTACTATGGTAACTTTGAAGGTTGTTGATGTGATGAGGGAAAATTTGACTTATGGGAGTTTCTGAAAGAAATCTTGGATTGGCAAATGAGAAGGTTTAGAAATAACGATGTAACTTCCGTCAAGGTTCTTTAGAGGAATCGATGAGACGAAGGAGTCAATAAGGGAGCCCAAGAAGTCGTAAAAGAGTGACCTTCGTACCTCTTTCACTCTATGCAATCCTTAGATAAAAAGTAAGTCCTTCATGTGATTCCAAGTCTTAAGATTCAACCCTCATGTCATTTGCATACATTCATATTTAAATTGATAAGTTCATGGTGATTTTGACACTTATGTTGAGGTCTTTTTGAAATGGTGTTTAAGTGCATTGTTGCATTCTTGTATGGGCTTAAATTATCTTGCTTACTTCTCTTGTATACATTTCTTTGACATTCAGGGACGAATGTTCCCAAGGGGGAGATATTGAAACGCCCCACATTTGCTTAGGAATACCCCATAATTGTAGTTTCCTTATATCTCAAAATCGGAGATATTTAAACACCCCTCCTCGTAGCTCAGAAAGACCTCATGATGCATATTTTTCATTAATATCTCTCAATCAGTGCAGAATTTTGCAAATTCGACTTCATATTCTTGTTCAAGGGCAAAAGTTTTTTGAGATACGAGTACCTATATGGTATACTTTATCTACGCCAAGAAAATAACTTTTTGGTGAAACTTCACAAAAATAGTAGCAGTCCGCGAGGTGGACCTGGCGCTGTTTTATTCCAGGGCAATTAGGTAAGAACCCAATACCTATATATTCGAAAATCTCTCATTTTTTAGCCGTTTTTAGCCCTAAAAACTAACAAAAACTCTCAAATTCCTCTCTAATCTTTATCAAGTTCTCCATCCGTTTTAAGACTTTCAAGAAGTTTTATTGGAGTTCAAGGAAACCAAGTCAAGCCCCATGTCCTCCTCAAGTCCTTCTTCAAGAAACTCCAAGATTAAGGTATGTGGGTTTCAACCATTGCGTCCTTTCACCCATAGTTCCCAACCTTCCTTTTTTTTTTTACATAAATTGCATGTTTTCAAGATGATTTATCTATGGGTATATCCTATTATGAATTTTTAGTATACACCATATTGGGATTTTATGAAATGTTGTTCAACTATGCATGTTTTGAGCTATGGAGCTATGATCTTTTGTGTGAATTGATTAGAGGTTTTGATGTATCTTGCAAGAGGGTATTACCTAGTGATGGTTGGTTGATTTACATCAATTTTTCTCATGTGTATTCACTCTTGAGTTGCATGATTTTGAACTAATATTACATTCCAGCCAAGTGTTTGATAAATTATCTTGTTGAGGATTTTTGAGTTATTGATGGTCTATTGCATGGTATACAAGTCAAGTGACTTCACGATGTTCAACAACAACAACAACATACCCCAGTGCCTCAAAAGGCTCCCGCTCATTGCGGGGTGAGAGGGGGTCGGATGTACGTAGCCTAACCCCTATATTTAAAAACATAAAGCGACTGTTTCCAGATGACCCATGAGGAGCGTCGAAAGTTGCATTGACTAACTGCTACTTCACAAATGAAAGAAGCGCAAACAGTTTAAAGAGCCATTTTGCTTTATTCCATCATACTCCAAAGCCAAAAAATAGTCAATCTTTGGCTCCACATGGGCAACAAAGTATGTTTTGAAATCATGAAATTATCTATGGTTGTACAAGTCTCTATTGCTTATGAATTATTGAATTCTTATGTGAAGGTTTATATTAAAACCTACTAGATGAGGGTATGAACTATGTGTTATGCCTCACCCTCTAATACAAGGCCAATTCCTACATGAAAGGGTTAAGAACTGTGTCTGTATCACTCTTATATATGAATCAATGCTACTTACTATCTTATTCTCCCATGAAGGAATTATGACCTATATGGTACGCCTCACCATTATGTTTGATTTGACACTTCATATTATATTATGTGTGCATGTAGGTGTTATCAACTATGACATCCCCCTACCCTCATGTACTAACCATTACATACTAGAAGGGGTTATGACCTATGCTATACCACTCACCATCTAGTATAAGGTATTTGGATGATCTAATCATGTCACCTTATTGTGATGAACAAGCTATGCAAGAATTATTATTTTCGAGCATGTTTTACCTCAAGCATCGTTCATGCATACCATATCGATATCTTACTTATCCTTTGCTTATAATTATGCATTTTGATCATGTTGCCTATCCTTTTTTGTATTGCATCCTATATACTTAGTACATTCAAACATACTAATGTATATTCTATGCCTACATGATATTACCATGTACGGACCGGAGCTCTATTTGACTATCCTCATCCATGTGACTAGTTTGACATCTTGAAGATAAGCTTGGTGAGTCCTCAAGTTCGACAAAAATATCTACTTTCTCTTGTTATTTCTGAAACTTCTTTATGTTGATATTTGACAATTATGAGGGTTAGCCCGGAAAAGGTCTTGGCCCCGACTCTATTCTAAGTTTAGAGGTATTGTTTGAATATTACAATGTATCTACACTATGAGCTTGACTCCTTATGTTTTATGATATCAAAGGATTTCCTTAGTCTCTTTATCCTCACTTTGACTCTCTTGTTATTGTTTAATTTCTTTCGCGACCAAGGATGTGTGTACGATATGCCAATAAGCTTGTTTAGAGTCCCTTCGGGTTCCCCATTCGCCGTGTCACGTCTAGGCCCTAGGTATGGATCGTGACAATAGATATAAAAAAAGATACAAGAAGGGGGACATAAACCTTACCTATGCCCTATGGTGGTTCGTAAACTGGCCAACCTACTAAGGTCGTCCAATTCATCCCCGAATCTAAGGAGAAAAAACTTAGATAAAATCTTATAGGGAGGACTCCTCCAAATACAATATATCTAAGAAAGTATATGAATAAGAGAGACTCGCCCCTTACAAAATAAGAGAAGCTAACAACAAGTAAACCACTATGAAAGAAGAGCATACAAACAACCATAAAGACACTAATAAAAACTAAGAACCAAGAGACATCCTGGGCAACTAACAGCAAGCAGAATTAGCTTAAGGTGGCTCTTTTGGTTTCTTTAATTTTTTCCTCTTGAAAAAGACCATACTTATCTTGTTAAGATGAAAATAAACCATGGCCTCCTTTGGCATGTGCTGGAACTCAAAATAAACCTAAGGAGAGGTGAGAATATGACTGAATTTGGCCATAAAATCAGCAACAAAATTTGCTTTCCTGTAAGTATGTCTGCACTTAAATTCTTGAATTTGAGGAATGTAACCAAACGTCTTGGTTAGAGTATGAGAAATCTGCTAAGGTGGAGTGGATTGCTGAGTAATCCACTTGTAAAGAAGCTCAGAATCTACTTCCAACACCACTCTGCTATAGCCTAGCTGTACACACCAAGCAATACCAAACAGAGCAGCCTCTATTTCAGCTTGGTTATTAGTTCCTTCCCCAAAAGGAATTGCATAAGCAAGTAAAAACTCCCCTTCATCATTCCTTACTATGCCCCCATCTCTAATAGAACCAGGGTTGTTAAGAGAACTACCATCAAAGTTCACTTTTACCCACTGTTCAGGAGGTCTACACTATTGAACAGGAACAACTCTGATGTCATGAACACACTTTTCACATAAGAGAACAAACTCTTTCCATTTTCTAGTCCATCGAACATCAGGGACGATGATATAAGGAGAAGATTAATATCTTTGATCACTAGGTACTTGACCCTAGCTAACTTAGATTGCTTTCCACCACACTTACTACCACGTATCTTTTTTCACAAATTCCAACACACAAAGATAGGTACAACATGAAGTAGCAGTCTGTGGGCTTCATTTCTGTACCCTATACTCCACCATCTCATAATTTATTGAGGAAGAGGAAGATCTGATTGGTCAATATCACAAGCAGCTGCAAAAAACTTCCGAACGTTAACTGCAAAATAGGTAGTCTCAAAAACATGGTCTATAGAGTCCATACATGGACTATAACAATAGCACTCATGGGGTCCTACCCAAAACTAATAAGTTTCTCATTGGTAAGAAGTTTCCTTCTAAGCCCTCTCCATAGCAGAAAAGAGCATTTGAAAGGGATAATCCTATACCATGTGTACTTATTCAGCTTTGTATGGGCTTTTTGATCCCTGATAATGTTCCAGGAAGATGACGGAGAGAAATTGCCATTAGAGTTCAGCTTCCACATAGGCTTATCAGGCAAAGCATTATGCATTTGTAGGTGCATAGCTAAAATAGTGGGCACAAACTGAGGAGGAGCGAGATTGGTAACCAACTCTACATCCCATTCTCCACTATGTGTGAACTGAGCAACAGTGGAGTTGTTGAACCTATTGCTAACATTATTGAAGTTAGCTTAAAGGTCCCAACCCCAACATGTTACCTATCAGAAATAACGGGTCCCAGAATTGAGTTTCCACTGTATATAAGGCTCCACAATGTGTTTAGTTTTCATCATATGTTTCCAAGGTAGTGATTCACTAGTGCCCCATCTTTTACAAGTAGGATTAGATCTCAAGCAATATTTAGCTATCAAAAAAGTACCCCATAAAGTGCTCTTTGTTCTAAAATTCCACCAATGTTTACATTGGAAAGACTTACATGCATCAGCCACCATTCTCACACCTATGCCTCCCTCTTCATAAGGAAAGCTTAGGTTCTTCCAAGAAGAACAGTGATATTTCTTTTTTCCTTCAAACCACCTCCAGAAAAGTCATCCATAAGGCATTGAATCTGCTTGATAGCTGTAGAAAGAAGAGAAATAGCTGATAATAAATGAATAAGTAAGGACTGCAAAACATGCTTGACCATAGTATCTTTACCCCCAAAACTAAGCATCTTAGATTGCTATCCAGCAATTCTAGCCATGACTTTGGAAACTAGATCAGAGAAGTATATTACCTTTTGCCTCCCATTAAAGATAGGACAACCTAAGTAAGTAAAAAGGTACTTTTTCTGAACAAAACCAGTCACATTCCTCACTCCATCCTCAGTACTTCTAAAAGCATTAGGAACAATAATGAAATAACTTTTTTTTATTGACTAATTTCCTAAACACACTCTCATAAGTAGATAAAACCTGGATGATCAGTTGAAGGGATCTGCTCCTTCCTGAAATAAAAATGAAAATGTTATCAACAAAGCTTAGGTGGTGGACTTGGGGTCCTCTCTTCTACATGAAGAAATCATGAAAATTAGGATTCTGATGTGTACCATTCAGCAACCTAGAAAGAACCTCAACACCAATGATAAATAAAGCTAGAGATAGGGGATCACCTTGTTTTAACCCTCTAGTGAAGTGAAAAATATCATGCCTAGTTTCATTAATAATAATGGATTACCAATTATTGGAGATAATTCTCCAAATCATATCAATAAAAATCTCTCCAAAGCCCGTTCTCCTTATAACCAAGCAAATGTCAGACCAAAAGACCCTTTCATAGGCTTTGGCCATGTCAATCTTGATAACCACATTACTATCGATGACAGGTTTCTTGATCTGATGAATAATCTCTTGAGTAAGCATAATATTCTCTGAGATGTTTCTACCCTTAACAAATCCTGGTTGATATAAGGAAATCAACTCAGGCAAGATAGGAGCCAATCTAAGACACAATAGTTTAGAGATAACTTTGTTGACAAAGTTTCTCAAACTGATAGACCTAAATTCAGTAAATTTGTTAGGGTTATTTGTTTTAGGAAGCAAAACAAGGCTAGCATGAGTGAAGTACTTTGGAAGAGACTGGACACACAAAAAAAACATGAACTACAGCAAGAAGATCCTGGTTGATAATACTCCAGCAGGCTTGAAAAGTCTCCCATTCATACCATCAGGACATGAGGTTGAGTGTGGACTTAGAGAGAACACATCTTGCTTTAGTTCTTCCAGATCAGGCATTCTCTACGACAACTCATTCTAACCTGGAGCAACCATAGCTGGAATACAAATGAGAACTTCCTCATTAATGGGACAATCATCACCAGTGAAAATTTGTTGGAAATGCCTTCAAGAAGCATCATCAACTTTGTGATCCCCTTGTATCCATTCCCCATGTTCACTTTGCACCTGATAAATAAACAGTTTCCTTCTTTTCTCCCTCAAGAGAGCATGAAAATATTTGGTGTTGGCATCTCCTTCCTTGAATCAATGCATCTTTTACAAAATATCATATAGGGTTTATGTAGTAACTCACAAAAAGTATATAAATCGGTAAAATTAAGTTTATGGTGATCATCAATATATGAAAATACATAGAATGTATATAATTTACAAGAAAACTTTCAGAAAAAACATGCATGGAGACTCAATACATTCATCTATTAATCTCTCTCAATCAAGGGGCACGTGGAAGAACAATTTCATGCATTAGTTTAGCCTTACATACCTGATATGGAGTTTTGAAAATCAATCTTTCAGGAATTCCCCTCAATTCTCTTGAATCTTTACTTTCCTCTCTTCTCTTTAGCCTTAATCTTTGTTAGAAGCCTAGAAAGACTTAGGAATGGGTGTTAAAACCTTTTTTACGCTCAGAACAACCTATTTTGAAAATGTTTTAAGTTTAGAAGAGGTTGTAAAAAGTTTGAAATGTCCCTCATGAAAAACAGAAAAAACATTCGTCTCGTAATACCTAGTCCGCATCACGGACCTGGGTGTTTTCGAAAATTTTCGCTAAAAGTTTTTCAATCGAATTTTCTAATCCCGTAGAAAATGTTGGTATCACATCCATGTATGGATCCGCTATACAGACATGTCATGCACTCTCTCTGGAATTGCGTTTCACATCAAAAAATTATCTTTTGATCCAGTTGCTCTAAAATCAACCAAGACTATTTTTCAAACAATTTTTCGTGTTGATCGCGTTTCCGACCTTGAATTTGCCATCGGAGTTTGGGAAGATACGTTATGCAAGCGTCTCTTATTTAGGGATATTTTGATAATTTTACTAGATGCTACAGTCTTGCCTTGTGAAGGTTCTTAATATGTAATTGTTATATGGCATTTATTGTGTTCCAATTATCACTCTATTTGTTGATGTTACTGTTCTTTCTTGTTAATCCTATAATTGCTTTCCTTATTAACGACCATGCTTCTTCATTATTTTCATCTTCTTATTGAGTCTGATGCACCTCAGCTGAGGGTCTATCAAAAACAAACTCTCTACCTCTTTATAGTGGTAAAATCTTTGTGTAATCTACTCTCCCAAACTTTCACCTAGTAGGAATTCACTATGTATATTATGTTGTTGCAGTACAGAACACTCCATTGATTTTTATATGAATTAAAATATGTATTCAGATATTAAAAAATTAAACATATATTTTTTTATTATTTAGAAAAGAAGAAGATAAGTCTGAGAAACTAACTAATTTTCTGTACGTTTTTATGCTAAAGAACATAAAATATTTGTTGTAGTATCAAACTTTAGTTTTTTATCTTATACGACAACAACAACATACCCAGTATAATCTCACAAGTGGGGTCTGGGGAGGGTAAATTGTACGCAGACCTTACCGCTACCTCATAGAAGTAGAGAGGCTGTTTCCTAAAACCTTCAACTCAAATCCCATAGGCAAAAATACTTAGATATGACCAAAAGAAATCTAAGTGAAATGTAAGACATGTAGGTGAAAAGTAAGAGATGTAAGTGAAGGGAAGGGGAAAATACATTAATAACACATGACAATATAAAAATAAATATGACACACTAACACATACCGACCAGACAATGACAAGATAATTTTTTATCTTATGTTTTAAAATATTTCATGTGAAGAATTAAATTAAGAAATTTTAGTAATTTTTTTTGTTTGTAATAAAGAGAATTCGGTGGTATGAAAACTGGGTCTGGAACTCTGGAGATAAAAGAACCTAAAGTGGTATGAAAATAAAATGATTCTATTGGTGGTCCAAGAAACGTGGTCACTTTGGATGTTGAATTTGGATACCCACAATCTATCTTTGGATCATGTCATAAAACATTTTCCCAATATATATTTATCAATTTATTTGTTATTAATTTTTGTTTCAATTTAATTAGGTTATAGATTATACACAAAAATTTAAAAAAATTAACTCACTAAAAATATAAAGAAAGATAGGTAGAATTACCAAAGATTTTATCATTGAATATACTATGAATAAGCTTCAAAAGTTATTATTTTTGGCCCAGAAAAGAAAAAGACATGACAATCTCCATTCCACAAAAACTTATCATAAGTACTTATATACGTGTATTAATTTGATTTTTTTAACATATTATTATTTTACTACATGATGCACTTTGATTTAATATGTATTTGGATATGAACTGGGCTGAAACTTGAAATGATTAAGATTTTATTTGGATATACATTTTATTTTAAAAAATTAATTTTTTGTGAGTAAATTTTTTTACCAACTTTATGTGCAGTATATATAAATATGATCCTCTTTCCATTTAACTTTATGAGATAGCATCTAATTGGCATGGAATTTTGGAATTAAAAACTTTTTAAAAATTTATAATTCATGTGTTTATAAATGATTTCATCAATGTTAAAAATTAAAATATTAATATTAAATATGGAAAGTTGTCATTTTTAAGTTAATTTAAAAAATTATCACATAAATTAAAACAGAATCATATTTAAAAAATACAATATAGTTAAATTTAAAATTACGGTATGACGAAAATCAATCTTGTTTTGTACAATTAAAAACAATTAAATTTTTATGTACAAAATAACAAAAAAACAAATAGGCTGACATGTCTGCCATGTCTCTCTCCCTTTCGCATACAATATGTAGGGCCTAGATTCCTATTAACCCTATGCTTGGATGGTAGTTTGTCATGATTTCAGAAATATATGATATTGTACGGTATGGTACGGTACTGTACAGTATAATTAATATAATAAAATATTTGGATAGATTGTATGGTTTGTCATTGCTCAATGATAATTTTGTCGTTTGATGTGTGTAACATCTGATAAAATTATCAATACCCCTAGATGAGAGATGTGCTCATAATGCGTCTTCCCAAACTCTGATGGTAAATTTGAGGCCAAAAATTCGATCACATGAAAAATTATGTGAGTAAATGGTCTTGGTTAATTTTTAGAGCCACCGGATCAAAAGATAATTTTTCGATGTAAAAACTCATTCCAGTAAGAGTGCACGACATGTCCAGGTCGCGGGCTTGCTGCAGATCCACACTTAGAAGTAATCCCAATATTTTCTACGGGATTAAAAAACTTGATTGAAAAATTTCAGGCAAAAATCCCCAAAAAACACCTTAATCCACGATCCGGACTAGGTGTCCCGAGCCGAACTTTTTTCAATTTTTTGTGAGGGGCATTCCAAACTTTTTACAACCCCTCTTAAACTTATGACACGATCAAAATAGGTCATTTTGAGCGTATAAAGGGTTTTAATCCCCATTCTTAAGTTTTTCTAAGCTTCTTACAAAGGACTAGGCTAAAGAGAAGAGAGGAGGAGCAAGAATTGAAGAGGATTGAGGACAATCTTTACGAGATTGATTGTTAAAACTCCACACCAAGTATGTAAGGCTAAACTAAAATATGAGAATGTTCTCCCAAGTGCCCCATTGATGGTGATAGAAAGATTGTGAGTGTATTGAGTCTTCATGCATGTTTCTTCAATGATTCTTGAAAATTATATATTATATATGTTTTCTTATATTGATGATCATCACAAACTTGACTTACTGACTAGATGTTTTACATGAGTTATTTTCATATGCCCTATTTGTTACTTAGTAAAAGAATGCGTGAATGAACCTATGGATTGAGTTTAGAGCCTTGATTTGAGAATGTCGATTGTGATTGTGATGTGAGTATGATGATAGGTTGATAGAATTTGATGGTCCCATGTGTATTCATAATTGAACTCTAGAGATTTGTCTAATTTACTTTTCCTAATGATTGATCTAGGCCTTCAGCTATTGAATGAAAATTGAGTTAATGAGATGATGGAGAAGATAGGCCGGAAGGGCCAATTGGGATATAGTTAATGATATGATGAGAGTCTCTATGAGACTAGTTGAGATGATTTATTAAGATGGATTGTCTTATGAGCATTGAGTCTTGGGAGAAGTATCGAGCACCAAAATGAGTAAGAGTAAATCCAACTTGCACTCATTAACTACGTCGCCAAGCATAGGTGAGGATTGAACCATTACATCTGAGGTTCCCTCTTGAGTCGAAGTACCTGAAAGCAAAAGAGGATTTGAGAGACTAGATCCCTTGTGGACCCGATTCTTCTTTACCTGGCAAGTATGGAATGATTGTGGCAACATCAGTGAGATTGTTGGACAATCCCTGACTCGTAATTGATTGTTTTCAGATAAGAGAAACTCCCAGATAGGTTTCACACTGATAGTATTTTGAGTTGAGTTGATTGGATGAGGTTAGATTGGTATAGATTGGGCATTGTCTACTCTTTATTCTTGCTTTAGGTAGACATTTGACTTTCTGATTGAGTATCTTCCTATTTATTCAGCCATTTCACATATTCGTACATTCCGCATACTGACATCAATTTGGACTGCATCGTTTTATAATATAAAGGCAAGTACTAGATATCGTCAAAAGGCGCACCATTGAGAAATTTTTGCAGTCAGCTGAGTTTGTAAGCCTCCCTTACTTCGGAGGATCCTCATTTTATTTTCATCTAGCTATTAGAGTCGTACTTTAGGCTAACTTTATTTTGAGTTGAGGTAGCCATGGGTCTATCATTGGCACCAGTTAATAGTGATAGAGACTTCATAGACAAGAGTCGAATTGTTGATTTGATATTATGTTGAGCTAGTTTATTTCATACTAGCCCATTTTGTTGATATGATTGTTGAGACTCAAATTTTGCACCATTTATTATCTTTACTCTTTCGCTGATTGGTTAGTTATGTTGGATAAATGAATGTGATGAGACCAAGTGATTCACTAGGGGACTAGCAATAGTTTCTGAGTGTTGATTACGTCTAGGGTGCCCTCTCGGGCCGTGATAAACATGGTATTAGAACACAGAGTTCAAGTCTCCCAGGGAGTCTATAATATCGTATATAGTATAGTTTTGATTATGGGTGTGTTGTGCACCACATTTTATAAGCAAGAGGCTATAGGATATTATGAATGGTTACACTTCTTTCAAGATCTGATTCATGCGATAGAATTTAAACTCTATGAAACTCTCTTCTAATTCTTGCGCTACACATTTATAGAATTGTGATCATGCCTCTCAGAAGATCCATCAAAGGTAGAGGGCATCCTGCCAAATAAAATATCAACCAACCTGATCTCTAGGGACATGATGAACCCATAGGTCCAGCTATCCCTGCTGAACAGCTCCCATAGGTTGAAATTTCTAATGTTGAGCTTTGACAGACTATCCAAAATCTAGCTCAGACGTTCACAACCCCTATTGAGAGACAAGAAGCAGGTAGACAGGATGCATAGGATACATCTAGAGTCTGCGAATTCTTGAGGATGAACCCGCCCGAGTTCATAAGGTCTACACCTAATGAGTATCCTTAGAACTGCATTGACGAGCTCCAGAAAGTGTTTCATGTGATGAATGTAGTTGATGTTGATAGAGTTGAATTGGCTTCCTACTAGCTCAAGGGGTGTTGCTAGACTATGGTTTGATCAGTAGAAGAAGAGTAGAGGAGAGGAAGCCCCAATGTTGACTTGGGCCATGTTCAAGGAAGCCTTCTTGGGGCGTTTCTTTCCGAGAAAATGGAGGGAGGCCGAGGTAAAAGAGTTCTTGAACATGGAATAGGGCTCTATGACTGTGCAAAATTATGGTAGACATTTTTTGCAAGTTGAGTTAATGTTGAGGACACTTTTGTGCACATTTTAAAAAAAAAATTCTTGAATAGACACCTAGGCTACTTCAAAACTGAAGTGTTCGCTTCGATAGACCTACAACATAAGTTGGTTCCTTACAAACATTCAAGATTTTAATTAAAGTATCACGAAAGCTAGACTCCTCAGTCAAATAAAGTGACATTTTCCCATCCTTACTGGCTGGAAAGTCGAGTTTAGAATCTACTTATAATCTTACCAACATCCTGAAAATTTCAAGGTGTCCACCTCTCACAGCTTTATGCAAGTCCGTTTCTCCAGTGCCATCTATCATCCTGACAACTAGTATCTCCTCTCTTTCTACACTAAGTAGTTGACTCACCATTTTACTTTGTCCTATATTAGCTACAAATGTGAAGTGCAGTTTCATTTTTCTTATTCTTATAGCATAATAATCCCGAGGTAATCTTAAGGACCTCCATTATGAAATCTTGTTGACCAAAAAGAGTTGCCACATGGAGGATTATGTTTTCGTTTCGAGTGACTTGATAACCATTTTCGTCTTCCCTTTTCAGATGTTCATCAAGTGAAAAAAATTATCATATTTTATATTGCCTTTCATGGCAGCATTGTACATTCTTGGATCCATAATTTCTGATCTAAACATTACATAGGAAACTCTTGATATAGTAGTAAAAGGTACATCTCTTATTAAGTAAAAGCATGAAGAGAGATTTGATATTCTAGAATAATGTACTTAGGAACATGAATTTTTTTCTCCCTGTAGACTTAGTTAATTAAGAGACCTTTTTTATAAGCTAACTTCAGATTTTTTATTTAGATAGATATAGATAGATAAATATAGATTTTATGCACGTGTATTGCATATGAATGATAGATAAATATAGATTTGATGTACGTGTTTTGCACATCAATGATAAACAAATATAGATTTGATACACGTGTGTTGCACGTGAATGATAAACAGATATAGATTTAGTGCACATGTGCTGCACGTGATGTCAAACCTTATAGTAAGTTGATGTATTGTCAAAATACAATATTTTTTACGCTTAAAATATATAATTGTATGTGCTCTCAATGCGGCATTTATGGTTTTTATGTGTTTTTGGTGTTTAGTTTGCAAGAAAGTGAGTTGGCATGATTTTTGGGGATAATTGCAGACTTTTTTGATTTTTGGTGGTTTACAGGACCCTCTATGAGTCGTAGAACATTCTACGAATCATAGAGTGGGTTTTATGCAGATTTCCAATGAAGTTTATTTTTTAAAGTTCAGCTAAACGAGACCTCTATATGGATCATAGATCACTCCACGAGTCGTATAGAGTTGTTTCGTGAAGAATTCCAATGAAGGACCAACTGATGCAGATGAAGTCTATGAGAGTGTAATATGAGTCGTAAATTCTTCTACGATTCTTAAATGGTTTTGTGGCAGTTAAGCTCAAAATGCAAAAGCTGAATATGAAAGCCCTATTACAACTCGTAAATCAGATCATGAGTCGTAACTACATGTCGTAGAAAGTCGCCGACCAGTTTTCTTATTTTTCAAGAACATGTTTGTAAATACTATAAATAGTATAATTAAGTTATTTTTAATATGTAATAGAGGGCAATAGAGTAGAGAATTTCATTAGAGAGTACTTTTAAGGTTTTTGTACTTGGAGACTTAATATTGGAGAGGAGAATACACTTCTGAATTCATTTTATCTTTCAATCTAGTGATTCTCAATATATTTTGGATTTGTTTATTCTTAAAATCCATTGGGTAAGTGATTAATTATGTTTCTCAATTCATAATTTCTTCCTCTACCCATAGCATTAGTAGATAAATTCACAACTTGGGGTTGTGGGAACCATGAAGATCTAACCAAATAAACTAGGATAATTTGCAATCTTGGAAAGGGTATTTATATGTATTAATCAATTGTCTTCATTTTGCATGTTTACTAGTAATGGCCAATATTAGAACTTGACTAGTATTATCTTCCCGATCCATGTAGTAATGAATAGGAAAAGAGATTGATTAACAATATTCGATGATGTGTTCTCGTCTAATCGACCGACCTAGACCAAGGGGAGGTTGACTGAGATTATAGGTAATGGTTAGTAGTGCACCCTATGGAGATGGTCCAAATCACATAGTGTAATTCGCCGCTCACCTTTGACCAAAAAGCTAGTTGAGCTTAAATTATCGTCCTACATGCTATACTCTAGTTAATGATTGGGTTATCCGGGGATATTGAGTTGGTGAATCATGGGGAACACAATTCCTAAGTTGCTATCCATTATTGATTGTCTCTTATTTTAGTTAGTCTAGTTTAATTTCTCCTTAATCATTGCAAATCACCCCCCTCCCCATTTTGGGGAATCGAGTTGTTAATACTTGAATTGTTTATTAATAATAAATTTTGGTAGTCTTTGTATTTTCTGTGAGATTCGACCCTCATCTTAGTTAGGTTTTATATTTGACAATAACCATTTTATCCTCCAAAAGAGAGGTGTAACTTAGGTGGGATCTAAGATTATGGCGTAGTTGCAAGGAAATAAGGCTAGATTTTGATTGAATTCACTAGTAATTGTAATTCAAGTGTGAATCCTTAGTTCCCTTGTATTTTACTTTTTGTTTTGTTTCTTTGCAGGGTATACAGGTAGTGTATCCCCACACTAGGAGTCAAGGCATTCTCTTAACTCCACTTGATATAGAGATCCAAAGAATTACACGAAGAATGACCTAAAAGAATGCTAATATCGTGGGTAATGTAGCTTTGAATCAGAACATTGATGTTGATGATAGGGATGAAAATCCACCTCACTTGGAGGATATTCCACAGCCTAGAGATTTCAATGACAATGCTTACCAGTGGAATCAGTATTGGTTGAACCCCATGCTGATGGATGTTATCGGGGCTGTTGTGTTTCCACCAGTATCAGTTGACACAAAGTTCACCGATTCTAGTGGGTTACTTCAAAAGCTGTAAAACCGTGGATTATTTATGGGCCTACCATTAAAGAATCCACATAGCTACTTACATAATGTGGCATTTGTCTGTAAGAGTATGATGGGGACATAAAATCTATCTATGATGTTGTGGGGCTTTGTGTCTTTCCATTATCTCTAATGGACAATGTTGCATTATGTATATTTAAGCTCCCACAAAGTTCGATTACTAGTTGGGTTGATTTGTAGAGTGCTTTTTTAGAAAGGTTCTTTGTTAGGTCACACATGTCTAAGGTGAAGGACCAGATCATTAACTTTCAGCAATACCATGGTGATTCACTCGTTCGATTACCAGTTGGGTTGAGTTGTAATGAGCTTTCTTAGCAAGGTTCTTTGTTAGGTCAAACAGATTTAAGGTGAAGGACCAGATCATTAACAGAAGCTGAAGCCTCTTTGCTTGCTCATTTATCCCAATTCGAACCATGTGATTTTAAGCAATTCCATGGTGATTCGCTCATTTTTTCATGGGAGCAGTTCAATAGATGCTTGAGGAGTGCCCTGGGCCATGACATTTCAGACACAACATGAGTAGAGAGATTCTATCGAGCACTGAACCCAGATAGTCAAGTATATGTTGACCCTCTCATGGGAGGTTCAATCTTAGGGAAATCATTTGCAGAAATTGCTCAACAGATGGAAAAGGTCGTTGATCTTCACTGTGTGTATAGACATATATGTGAGAAACCAACTAGCCACATGGATGCCTATGATAGGATTTGTGAGCAAGAAAAAATAAATATTGATATCTATCAAATGCTTGCTTAAAACAGAGCCAACCTATAGCGGCTGATGAAACAAAAGCAAGATCTTACCACTCCAGAGGATAATCCAGGAGGCCATTACATCAAGAACGTGAGCTATAAGGAAGAGAGTGGTAGGAGTAGTTGGTTCATGCTCCCGCGCCATCATTATAAGGGAAATGACGACTCTAGAGTTGAGGATATGTTTGCCCAGTTGGTAAAAAGGAAAACACACAAGAGAAAATGTTGAAAGAGGTCAAGTCTGATGTTGCCAAAATAAATCTCAAAGTTGACCACCATTTTGTGTTAATTCAACAACTCAATCTTCAATTCAACCTTGTATCGATACAACTGGATCATATTTAAGGAGGCATGAGAACAAGTGCCAATGTTTTAGAGCGAAAGAACTCTGATATTCACTAGATTGAGGCAAAGTTTGGCTCCAGGGAAGCACCTGATCTTGAGAAGTCTGAGTACTCAAGATAGCTAACTCATATCGTGATAATAAATCAAACGTTACTTAGGAGGAAACCCAAAAAAAAATTTATGTTTTAACTTAGTCTGGAGTTTATTTTCCATTTTTGGATTCTTAAGTAGTTGTTTGATAATGTTTTGATTGTTATTTTTAACATTGGATTTGTTGCATATAGGGTCCAAATGAATTTTATGAAAAGTATGCAGGTAAAATACTAAGGAAATAGATTTTACTGAGAAATGCATCAAGTATAAGTTTTACGACTAGGGCTTACGAGTCATATTGCACTTTATGATCGTAACCCTATCTCGTAGAAATTTCCAGTGAGCATGAACAGTGTGCACTCAACCCATGAGCCAATTTTATGACTCGTAGATCAAACAACAAGCCGTGAATGGGGTTCATGGAACTCAGATATGATTTTGAATTTATTTAGTATTGAGAGGTCTACGAGACCAGGACTTATGGGTTGTAGACCCATCTACGACTCGTAGTCGGGATTTCGTAGACCCAAGCCCAATGATTTTAACCATTGACCCAGTAATGATATAAAAAGGGGGTCAAAATATTTTGACCCCACTTTTAACCTAATTGACCGTTAATCCCCAAAATTTTTCCTCTTCCCTTTATTTTCCAATCAGTTTCCGGTGACCCAATCCATTTTTCGGCAAGAATTTTTGGCACCTAGGGTTTCTTGATTGTGCAATCCCTTTTTCCTCTTCAAGTTCATCACTGCTCTTGATATCATGGCCCTGAAAGGCAAATGTGTAGATATTGAGGCTTTTAAGAGGCAGCTCAAAGATGAGCCTATAGATGAAGAGCCTTTGGATATTGAGCAGACCTCTCAGCTGAGTGGGTTAATAGAGATATATGAAACCTAGCCTGACCTAGCAGCATCTCGACCATAGACGAGAGTTGCTGCCAGAGCTTCGCAAACTCAAAATCAGTATGATTGTCCTTCCCAGTATCATGAGGAAGGCACTGAGAGGATGGAGATCATCATACCCCAGCTGGCTCCTTCTAGAGAGGAGCAGAGTTTAGAGGAGGAATCCTAGGATAGGGGAAACACCGAATCCTCCGTCACATCATCATCTTCTTCAAACTAGATGTTATTTCTCAGTGGTGGTGCATCAAGGGTATGAATGCCATATTTTTGGAGGGCATGCTGCCCAAGAAGTGGAGCAAATCCACCTATTTGATGTATGAGGAGCCCAGGGTTATTGATTATTGGTTGAGGCATGTTCCAGGCCTGAAGGACATCATGACACGATATGAGCTCACGTGGTTGATGGAGAAGCTTGGACGATATACCCCATTTTTGGTTATAGGATTTTATACATCGTATGCAACCATGATTCAGCGTGATCTTCGTAAGGGATGAGGCCTCTCACATAACCCAGATTGATAGAGATATTTATGAGAAGACGGAGGGTCGATATTTCGAAGGAGACGATGCGTTGTGTACTTTATGGTCTAAAGTACCATGCCCCCAGTTCTATAATAGAGTTTGATCATAGGTTGGGGACGGCTCAAAATTTGTTAGTTATGAAAGATTTGATATATATGACCTCATTATTGAGATGGGTGGTCCTGTTACATCACGGAGCAAGGTCCAAATCCAACTTGGGCACTACCAATGCAAAGCCTATTGTCAAGCTTAACTCTCTTTCCCTGCCAAATTTTGGTAGGCGGTTGTTAGATCCGGCATTCAGCCTGCATTAGTAGATAATACTTTGACACCAGAGTGGGCATTATTAGTTGCTAGCATCTTGGTTGGCTACGACATTGATTGAGCCCGACTCATAATGGAGCAGATTCATGAGTCAACACTCAAAGAGGGCCATCTCCATCCCATTTCTAGTTTTGATCTACAGACTCTATATAAAGTAACGGGTGGAGATCTTGAATCAGCTGGACTAGATAGTTGTATCCTAGCATACTTTGGAGCCCATCCTGATAAAGGCTGATGTGAACTCGATGGCACTTCAGTTGGCACAACCTCCACCACCATCACAGATGTTCATCCTAGAGCCACCACCCAAGAGTTCGACGACTGCCATCACTACTTCTGCTGCTACTAATACTAATGAGCAACCCCAATAGCCTGAGGTAATCGATGTTGAGTGGGGCCCTACTATAGTTGTTCCTACACTAGATCCCATCACATTATAGCCTTCTACACCGAGCATCATTTATGCGTCCACGACTTCTATTCAGTCTATGGTGTAGTGGTTATCACGTGTTGAGGATCATTTATCACAGCTTATCCAGCAGCTCGGGCCATGGGTCTGATAGGCTATTGGAGACTCGAAGGAGAGGAGTCAGGCATTCACCATCTCTACTATCTAGGAGTATGTTTTTAGGGTGAATGCCTATATCGATGCCTTTGAGGATGGGGTCTAGAAGAGGTTAGTCGAGGGTTGGCCTTCAAATTTTCCAAACGTCTAGAAGGATATTGAGAAGCCAAGGGCTGACATGATAGCTTTACTTGCAGTACCCGTGACATTACCGAAGCTTACATATACAAAGATACTATTTGATTTATTTGCCTCCATAGAGCCTACGCAGACTTCCCTCGGTAAGTGCCCTTATATAGATGAGGATCCTGTTGAGAAGAATGTATGTGCAGAGTGCCTTGAGGACGATAATGATAATGAGAATGAGGAGGACGAGCTCGGGCTGGCCTTAAGGACATCGAGGTAAGAGGAGGAGATAAGGCTAGCTCAGGAGTGTGATAGGGAGATGGGTATTGGCCTCTCCGGATAGAGCACAACAGCTGAGGAGACTACCCAACAGGGAAAGGATGACCAGACTCAGCCCGAGACCAGCGCTTAGGCATCAAGGTATCTTTTTTGACCCCTACTTACTCTATTTTTGCTTTATTTGGTATATTGGGGACAATGCATAATTTTTTTTAATGGGGTGTGGGTAGTAATAGGCGTCAGTGAAGTTTGAGTAACTTATGGTCCATAACAACCCCAATATTGATCCCAAGGTTTTCTTGCTTGTGTTCTTTTTCCTCGTGGATATTTAATTTATGTTAAACCGCCACGTTAATGATGTTTAGATAATATATGCAGTATATAGTACTAATACTTATGGGATATAGCATGTTTTTATCTTTTATTTTTAAAACAACCCTAAAAAGTGCCAAAAAATGTGCCTCAGAAATGCCCATAATCGTAACTTCTATATATCTCAAAATTTATGCATGATATTGAAAATTCAACTTCACATTCGTGATCAAGGGAAAAAATTGAGTGAAAAATGGGTATAACCCTGATTTAGACCAACTGTATTAAAATTCAAAATTCCAACAATTTGGAATTCCAGTGAGGATCGTGGCCAGGGCGAGGACCAGTGTTATTTTTGGCTCCCAGTTCTGTTTCGGTCCAAGGCTTTGAGGCCTTGGGCCGAAGCCTTCCTATGCATAAAAATATCTATACTTACGCATATTTCAATGCCATATCATACAAGACATTCCCCAAAACCCTCTCAAATACTTAGACCAATATTTCGCTCAAAATCAAGGATCCCAAACTCGTTCCAGGTCTTAAGGAATTTACTCAAGCTTCAAGTTCTCAATCAAATCTTCATCAACGAATTCTCCAAAGTTAAGGTATGTGGGATTCAACCATTGGGTCTTTTCACCCATGGTACCCAATCTTCCTTTTTATATAAATTGTGTGTTTCTAAGTTGATTTACTTATGAGTCTTACTTATTATGAATTTGACTATGAACTATGTTGGGGTTTCATAAAAGTGTGACTGATTAAGCATGTTTTGAGGTATGAATCTATGATCTATTTTGAGATTTGATGAAGGGTTTCAATGTATATTGCATAAGGGTATTAGCAAGTGTTGGTGGGTTGATTTACTTCAAGTTTTCTCACATGATTTTACTCTTGAATTGCATGGTTTGATACTAGTATTACACACCCGCCAAGTGTTTTGATAAAATGTCCTATTAATATTTCTTGAGTTGTTGAAGGCCTAATGCATTGAACATGAGTTAGTTGACGTTATGATGATGAAAGTAATGTAATTATATGTTGATTTATTGAAAATTATCTATAGTGTTGCAAGTTGACCACACCTTGTAGACGGGGTGCTTAGCCTCAACCACTATGATGGAGGGTGTGATGTCCATCAACCAATTAAGGGATTGATACCTTGACCACTATGATGGAGGGTGTGATGTCCATCAACCATTTAAGGGGTTGATGCCATGACTACTATGATGGAGGGTGTGATGTCCATCTACCGATTGAGGGGTATATACCTCGATCACCCTCCAAGGGGGTGCTAAGCCTTGGATTCCAAGTACTAGTTAGTTGGTCTTTGATGATGGTCTCTTCCTACACATGTAATATGTTCTATATAAGAATATTTTACTATATCTTGCTTATGATTATGCATTTTGATTATGTGTCTATCTCTTATTGCATTGCATCCTACATACTTAGTACACACAAATGTACTAACACAGATTCTATGCCTACATGATGTAAGCATGTATGAACTGGAGCTCCACTTGATTATCTTCCTCTACGTGGATAGTACTATCTTCTCAAAGAAATTTTGGTGAATCCTCAACTCCGAGAATTATATCTTTTCATCTTATTTTGTGCAAAGACTCTCTTTATCTTATTGAGTGCTTTGACTATGAGGGTGAACCCCGAAAGTTTTCTTGGCTCCTGCTCAATTCTAAGTTTAGAGGTGTTGTTGGACAAGCTATATAATGATCCTACGAGCCTTGACTCTCTTGGCTCTTATATGTTTTAAGCTATTAAAGACTCTATTAGTCCCTTATCCTTATTTTTATGCTCTTTGATTTTGTTCAAATGCTTCCGCAACCAAGGTTGTGTAATGATATGTTAAGAGAATTGTTTGGGGACTTTTTGGATTCCCCATTCGCTGTGTCACATCTAGGCCTTAGGCTTGGGTCGTGACAAAATTGGTATCAGAGTACTAGGTTGTTAATGGTCTTCGGCATCCAATACACTACGTCGATTAGAGTCTTGTTTATTATTGTAAAGTGCACCACGACTATGTGCAAGAGGCTATGAGGTGTTTTAGGAAATGTTTCCCTTCTTCTTACTCTATGTCATGCTATAAAAGTTAAGGTAAGGTTTTCTCCTAATGAATGTTCTTTTTGATGCTAGATTATACCTATCCCAAGAAAAAGAAGAGCCCACACTCCTGAAGAAAAACCGGCTCATGAAAAGTTCCGGGATGTTATTGCCATGCTAGCTCAAGCCATGACCGATCAAATTAACCAAGGGACCCAAACCCCTTAGCTCCTACTCCGAAATCTACGGTAAGAGATTTCATGCAGATGAACCCTTCGGAGTTCAATGGGTCTAAATTGGATGAGGACCCTCAAGAATTTATTGATGAGGTGTACAAAGTGTTATTTATTATGGGTGTGAGGTTGGAAGAGTAGGTGGAGTTAGCAGCTTATCCACTCAAGGGGGTGAGCCAAATATGGTATACTCAATGGAAGGAGGAGAAGGGGAACAATAATGTAATCCTTTGGGAGGAGTTTAAGGCAGTGTTTCTCAACCAGTTCTTCCCTCTTGAGCTAAGAGATGCCAAAATGATGGAATTCATAAATTTGAAGCAAGGGTCGATGAGTGTGAGGGAGTATGCCCTCAAGTTCAACCAACTCTCTAAATATGCTTCCCAATTGCTGGCCGAGCCAAGGTATAGAATGAATAAGTTTGTGATAGGCGTAGCCAATTTGGTGAATGAGGAATGTCATGCCGCCATGTTGATATGTGAAATGGACTTGTCCCGCCTCATGACTTATTCCGAACAATTGGAGGGAGAAAAGGTGAGAAAGAGAAGGGGTTACCAAGAGGGCCCATTTTAAAGGAAAGTTCCAAAGTTCCAAAGGTGATAGTGGTGTGATTCCTTATGCTAGGTGCCCAAGATGTGGTAAAGACCATGATGGCCCATGCTTGAAGGGTAATAATGCTTGTTATAGTTGTGGGGAGATGGGTCATTAGGTAATAGATTATCCTCATAAATGTAACAAGGGTAAAGGTGGTGATGTTAATCAAGGAGGTGCTCCAAGACGTAATTTGTTTTATGCTCTTCAAAGAAGAAAAGGAGGGGATGAGGTGACCGATGATGCTACCAATATGTTAAAGGTTTTTGATTTGATGTGCATGTTTTGATAGGTCCGGGAGTTGCTATTTCTTTCATTATTTCTTTGTGCTAATAGGTTTCATGTGTATGCCCGAATTGCTATGTGAACCTTTTAGGTGTCTACCCCATTGGAGAGCCTATTGTTGCTAGAAAAGTCCATAACGGTTGCCCTATGTTCGTATTACATACAGTCTTGTCTTGTGAACTTGGCTTGATGGGTTGGAGGTCTTGGGTGGTTTAGCTATATGCGTATCATGCTTTTAATGAGAGTAGAACCCGTAAGGTTATAATATGATGGTTAAGGATGGACGACCTATTTGGTCAACTACAATGCGATAGTCCCTTCTCTAAGATTGATCTTCAATTCGTGTTTTGTCCCCACGTGAGGATAAGGGTAGGTGATATCCCTAAGTTTCATTTCGGACTAGGAGTGAGCATTTTGAGTCGTGGTGGAGTTGTTTGGTTGACTAATGCACCGGTTATATTTATGGGTTTCACGAATAGGGTCTTAAAACCCTACCTTGACATGTTTGTGGCGGTCTTTAGTGATTAAGTATTGATTTATTTAGAGCTTGTGAATCATTTGGGGGTAGTGTTGCAAATCATGGAGGATGAGGGGTTGTTTGGTAAATATAATAAGTGTGAATTGTGGGTTACAAGAAGGTGGTTAGAACTCCTTAAGGATTATGATATGAATGTGCACCCTGGTAAGGCTATTGTTGTGGTTGATGCTCTAAGTAGGGTGTCTATGAGTAGCATAGCATATGTTGATGATGGCAGCAAAGAGGTGACTAGAGAGGTCCATCGATTGGCTAGATTGGGAGTTAGGTTAGAGGAAGCTAAGAATGGTAGTGTAGTGGTTTTTTATGATTTCAAATCTTCTTTGGTTGATGAGGTCAAAGTCAAAGCAAGACTTTGACCCCATTTTGCTAGAGTCGAATACTTTAGTGGAAGGTGGAGGTTTTCTCCCAAGGGGGAGATGGTGTCATTAGATACTAAGGTAGGCTATGTGCGCTTGTGTTGACGATTGAGCTCACTTTGAAGTCCCACCCATGAAGGGTGTGGTATGGTTTGGCAAGAAAAGGAATTGAGTTATGGTTTGTAGGTTCTTATAGAGTGTTGAGGAAGATTGGTAAGGTTGCATAATAATTGGAGTTGCCTATGGATATGGATATGGTTCGTCCGGTTCCTCATGTATCTAGGTTGAGGAGATGTGTGGGTGACTCAAGTGCTATAGAACTCTTTGAGGTTGTGGCTATTGTGGAGAATGAGATGGATTAGGATAAGGTATTGGTGGGGATATTGGATGAATGGGTGGAAAAATTGATTAATAAGGATGTAGCGCTCATCAAGGCCCTTTGGAAGAATCGTTAAGTCAAAAGTGTCTTTCGGGGAGCCAGAGCGGACATGGGGAAGCAATATCATGTACCTCTTTCATTCTATTCAAGTTTATGATAGCATGTTAAGTCCTTTTTATGATTTCAAGTCTTATATTTCATCCCCTTAACATGTCAAGTCCTTTTTATGATTTAAAGTTTTATATTTCAACCCCTATGTCATTTGCATGCATTCATGTTTATATTGACAAGTTCATGGTAATTTTGACATTTATGTTGAGATTTTTTAAAGTGGTGTTTAAGTGTATTATTACATTCTTGTTGGGGCTGATTTCTTCTTAATTATTCTTCTTATGTACGTTTTGACATTCGGGGACGAATTTTCCCAAGGGGGAGATATTAAACGACCCCAAAAAGTGCCCGAAAATATGCTTCAGAAATGCCTATAATTGCAACTTTCTTATATCTCAAAATTCGTGCTTGATATCGAAAATTTGACTTCATATTCGTGATCAGGGGGAAATATTTGGTGGGTAATAGGTCTAGCACCAATTTTAGAGCAATCGTATCGAAATTCAAAATTCAAAATATTTGGAATTCCAGTAAGGGTCCGCGCCCCTGGCGCAACACGGCCAGGGCATGGACCAATGTTATTTTTGGCTCCCAGTATATGTTTTGGTTCAAGGCTTTGAGGCCTTGGGCCAAAGCTTTTTTATGCATTAAAACACCTATACTTAGCCATATTTCAACTCCGTATCATACAAGATATTCCCCAAAACCCTCTAAAACACTTAGGCCAATATTTTGCTCAAAATCAAAGGTCCCAAACTCATTCCGGGTCTTAAGGAATTCACTCAAGCTTCAAGTTCTCAATCAAATCTTCATCAACGAATTCTCAAAAGTTGAGGTACGCGGGTTTGAACCATTAGGTTTTTTCACCCATGGTGCCCAATCTTCCTTTTGTGTATGTTTCTATGTTGATTTACTTATGGTCTTTACTTATTATGAATTTGACTTTGAACTTTGTTGGGGTTTCATAAAAGTGTGACTGCTTAAGCATGTTTTGAGATATGAATCTATGATCTATTTTGAGATTTGATGAAGGGTTTCAATGTATATTGCATAAGGCTATTACCAAGTGTTGGTGGGTTGATTTACTTCAAGTTTTCTTTATGACTTCACTCTTAAATTTCATGGTTTTATACTAGCTTTACACACCCGCCAAGTGTTTGATAAAATATCCGGTTAATGATTCTTGAGTTATTGAAGGCCTAATGCATGGCATATGTGTTAAGTGACTTTATGATGATGAAAGTAATGTAATTATATGTTGGTTTCTTGAAAAGTATCTAAAGTATTGCAAGTTGACCATACCTTTTTGAAGGGTCTTTAGCCTCATCTACTATGATGGAGGGGGTGATGTCCATCAACCAGTTAAAGGGTTGATACCTTAACCACTATGATAGAGGGTGTGATGTTGATCAACTAGTTAAGGGTTTGATACCTTGACCACTACGATGGAGGGTTTGATGTCCATCAACCAGTTAAGTAGTTGATACATTCACCACTACGATGGAGGGTGTGATGTCCATCAACCAGTTAAGGGGTTGATACCTTGAACACTATGATGGAGGGTATGATATGCATCTACTTATTGAGGGGTATATACCTCGATCACTCTTCAAAGGGGTGCTAAGACTTGGATTCTAATTACTAGTTTCTTGGTCTTTGATGATGGTCTCTTCCTACACATGTAATATGTTCTATATATGCCTGTTTTACTTCAAGCATTGTTCATGCATGTCATGTCATATTACTAATATACTATCTCTTGCTTACGATTATGCATTTTGATTATGTGCCTATCTCTTGTCGCATTTCATCGTACATACTTAGTACATTTAAACGTACTAACGCATACTATATGCCTACATGATATTATTATGTAGGAACCAGAGCTCCACTTGATCATCTTCCTCCATGTGGCTAGTACTATCTTCTCAAAGTAAGTTTGGTGAGTCCTCAACTTCGAGGATGATATCTTTTAATCTTGTTATGCAAAGACTTTGTTTATATTATTGTATGCTTTGACTATGAGGGTGAGCCCAAAACATTTTGGCCCCGCTCAATTCTAAAATTAGAGGTGCTGTTGGACAAGTTATGTAGTGATGCTATGAGCCTTGACTCTCTTGACTCTTATATGTTTTAAGCTATGAAAGACTCCCTTAGTCCCTTATTCTTATTTTTATGCTCTTTGTTTTTGTTCAAATGCTTCTGTGACCAAGGATGTGTAATGATATGTTAAGAGGCTTGTTTGGATCCCCTCCGGGTTCCCCATTCTCCATGTCACGTCTAGGCCCTAAGCTTGGGTCGTGACAATTTTATTTTTAAAAAAAATTGGTATCCACAAATAAAATTTGACTAGTATTTAAATGACAATCGTTTATGTTTGGGTTTTTGGCAATAGTTGTTCTGATAAGTGAGGGTAATTAAGACATGAAGCATTTTCTGTGAGTCTTTTATTGATAATATATGCAATAACATGTGAGTATGAGCTTATTTTTCTAGATTCTTGTATTTTGTGCTAATTCAGAACTTGCCTTGTTACTCTAAGCTAGATTGTTGATTAAATCGATTAGGAAGGGATCTTGGGCCTTCGTTCTTTAAATTAGTCCACTTCAGCCTAAAAATGACCAACCAAATGATGTTTTATCCCTTATTCCAAATATTTGAGCCTTATATGTACCAATTCTTTCAAAAAAATCCTAATTATCTAACCTTGTCTAGTGAAAAACCTTGAAATTGGCCCTGATCTGTCCTTGAGCATTGTGAATCTTTAATGAGACAAAAAGCCTAAGTTGAGGGTGGCTACCAAAAGTGACCCTGATTTGGGGAGTAGATATTGTGTACATCAATATAGGCTAAAAACCTAAGTTGAGGGTGACCGATGTAGCGGTAGTATAAAAAAATAAGGTGGTGAATAGAGAATGAGGAGCAAAAGAAGAAAATCATGTACGGAGTGCAAGAAAAAGAAGGAAGTGCCTTACATTGAATGCAAAAAGCAAAATGAAGTGTAAAAGTCAGGCAAAAGCTGAAAAATGAGAAGAAAATACCCGAAAAAGCTTGAATATTGATAAGGGGAGAATAAGGTAAAAATATTAGAATTGGTAAGGTGAAAGTGATAAAAAACATAGTTCAAGGATGGGTTTTAGTCATTATTTTTCCAAAATGTGTCAT
This sequence comes from Solanum clarkiae, assembly GCA_011800125.2. Classification (NCBI taxonomy): domain Eukaryota; kingdom Viridiplantae; phylum Streptophyta; class Magnoliopsida; order Solanales; family Solanaceae; genus Solanum; species Solanum clarkiae. The sequence continues at coordinate 35,272 of JAABOM020002905.1, forward strand.
ACCAAAGCCCCTTAAGCTTATGCTATAAGCCTAAAAAGTCCAAAAGTGATCCTAGTTCAGTTAGTTGAAAATCTGGGTCATGAGTATAGAGGCAAGCCTATGGTAGTACTCATTATGCATGAACATCTTGTGTGAGAGTGAGGGTGTTTGCATAGTCCCAAAGTTAAATTTGAAATCATCATTAAGTATCAAAAATGACACTTCTTTCTGTGAGGGCACTTGCTTTACATTGTTAGCATTTGACTTGTTCAGTAATTGTGGGCCGTTGATAGTTCCTTGCTTTTCATAGTTGTGTTTTCAAATACACTAGTGTATTTTGGTTTGCTAAATAGCTATCTAATCTTGTTTTGAAAAGTTTTGGTGTGGGTACCTGAATTTAAATTGTGTATGATATATGCCATTGTGTTGAGGTCTATGTGTTGCTATATTGTGTATACAGATTGAGCCATCGCTTGAGGGCAAGCAACAATTTTAAGTTGAGGATATTGGTGTGCTATCAAAATATAGCACATTTGATGCTTAAAACTTAGGATTTTGTGTGTTATCAATATGACAATTATTGTTTTTATGTGTTTTTAGTGTTTAGCTTGTAAGAAAGCAAGTTGCCATGATTTTTAGGGCAAATTGCAGACTTTTCTGCCTTTTGGCAGTTTACAAGACACTCTACAAGTCGTAGAGCATTCTATGAGCCGTAGAGTGGATTTCATGCAGATTTCCAATGAAGTTTGGTTTCTGAAATTCAGCTATACAAGACCTCTATACAAGTCGTAGATCACTCTACAAGTCATATAGAGTGGTTTCGTGAAGAGTTCCAGTGAAGGACCAGTTGATGAAGATGAAGTCTACAAGAGTGCAATACGAGTCATGCATCCATCTATGACTCGTAAAGGGTTTCGTGGTAGTGAAGTCCAAAATGCAAGAAGCTGAATACGAAAGCTCAATTACGACTCATAAATCAGATTATGAGTTGTAACTGCATGTCGTAGAAAGTCGTCGATCAGTTTTTTTATTTTTCAAGGACATGTTTGTAAATATTATAAATAGTATAATTAGGTTATTTTTAGTAAGGAATAGAGGACAGTAGAATAGAGAATGTCATTAGAGAGTATTTTTTGGGTTTTTGTGCTTGGAGACTCAATATTGTAGAGGAGAATATAATTGTGGATTCATTGTATCTGTCAATCTTGTGATTCTCAATATATCTTAGATTTGCTTGTTCTACAAATAACTCCATTTGGTAAGTAGTTAACTATGTATTCTCAATTCATAATTTCTTCCTCTACCCATAGTATGAGTAACTAAATCCACAACTTGTGATTTATGAACCATGAAGATCTAACCAAATAAACCCGGATAATTTACAATTCTTGAAATGGGTATTTACATGTGTTAATCAATTATCTTCATTAATCATGTTTTCTAGTGATGGACAACATTAGAACTTGCCTAGTGATACCTTCCCGATCTAGGTGGTAATGAATAGGAAAAGAGATTGATTGACAGGATTGAATGATATGTTCTCGTCTAATCAATCGAACTAGACCAAGGGGACGTTGATTGAGACAATAGGTAATGGTTAGTAGTGCATACTATGGAGATGGACCATGTCACATAGTGAAATTCGGCTCTTACCATTGACTAAAAGTCTTGGTGAACTTAAATTACCATCCTACATGCTATACTCTAGTAGAGGATTGGGTTATCTTGGAATATTGAGTTAGTGAATCATGGGGAACACAATTCCCAAGTCGCTCTCCATTATTGATTGTCTCTTGTTTTAGTTAGTCTAGTTTAATATCTTATCAATCATTGCAAACCTCCCCCCCCCTCGGCCACCTTTTTGGGGAATTGAGTTGTTAATACTTGAATTGTTTATTGGTGAACCAATTTTGGAAGTCTCTGTATTTTCTGTGGGATCTGACCCTAACCTTCGTTAGGCTTTATATTTGATGATGACAATTTTATTCTCCAAAAGAGAGGTGTAACTTGGGCATGACCATAAGTGCATTATTATTTAAAATGTCATCCTGAGCGGTTGCAGGAGCACTTTGAGCCACTGCAAGAGCACCCTGCATCTCTATATCAGCAACTAGAGCAACTAGCATCCCTCGACACGGATAACAACAAATGCGAATACAAAAAGCAATGACAACAAATAAAAGTATAAAACCACTAACAATAATGTACCACTCCCTAGTCGGCAGTTTCGACTTTGCCCAACTCACATCATCTCGAACTTAAGTTGCAGTATGATGTGCGAAACTCAAAATCATCCATACCCGGTTGTGTGTTAAAGTAACATTACATTATCAAGTGTAAAGTCTTAGAATATATATATATATATATATATATATATATATCATTTTTCTTAAATATGATGTTTACATGAAAAGTTAATCGTCTTTCTCAAGAAAATAAATCATGAACTACATCACATATTCTTGCAATCTAGAATTAAAGTACAGACTAACCCCTATTATATCATGAAAAAATCAATTTATATATATATATTCTAAAACTTTACACTTGATAATCTAATGTTACTTTAACACACAATCAAGTCTAGATGATTTTGAGTTTCGCACGTCATTCTACAGCTTAAGTTCGAGATGATGTGAGTTGGGCAGAGCCAAAATTGTCGATTAGGGAGTTGTACATTATCATTGGTGGTTTTATACTTTTATTTGTTATCATTGCTTTTTGTATTCGCATTTGCCGTTATTAGAGTTGAGGAACGCCAGCTGCTCTTGCTGCTACTATAGAGATGCAAGGTGCCCTTGCAGTGGCTCAAGGTGATCCTATAACCACTCAGGGTCCTCCTGCACGAGCTTGAGATAACTTTTTAAATAATAATGCACTTACTATATGATTTGACATTCACGTGTCACACAGGTGCATCAGATCTATATTTGTCTATCATTCACGTACAACATACGTGCATCAATTATATATCTATCTATCATTCACGTGTAATACACGTGCATCAAATCTATATCTGTTTGTCATTCACATGCAATACATATGCATCAAATCTATATCTGTCTATCATTCATGTGCAACACACGTGCATCAAATATATATCTGTCTATCTATGTTTATCTATACTGCCTTAAAAGTATAAACTCACTTATTTGAAGTTAAATTATTATAATACTCCAAACTTGAAACACTCAATTTAGTATATATTTATATTTTTATATTATATTTATTATTTTTATTGTATTATATATATTATCTATACTACCTTAACTCTGAGCTTGTCGGTTCATTTGAGTTTGTGGTTTTTTGTTGTTCGTGGAGCTTCGAATTCAACAGTGAAGCCATGGTCTTTGCTGAAACGATGAATGAAAAACAAAGGATGGTCAGATTTGACAATGATGGTGGGTGGTCAAAGCTTGAAGCTCGCCATGAATGGTGGTGTGAGCTAGTGGGTTCGTTGGTCGCTCTTTGTTTTGGGATTGTGAAACCTCGAAGTTTCGTTAAAAAAAAAAAGACTATTTCAATTTTGTTTCGCTAAATCTTAAGATTACCGATTTTGATGGTTTTGTGGCGATTTTAATGGAGGAGAAGTGGTGGTGTTGGGGCGGCGAATAGTGAAGTTCTCATTGGGGTTTTGGGGGTCATTTTGTGAGTTACTGGTCAGAGAACAGGGAAAAATTTTGGGGATTTTTGGGTTTGGCAATTTCTGGTGGAGTTAGGGTGGTTTTCTCCTGACGGTGGGAAAAGGCGATAGAGACAGAGCTACTGATGACAGGATGAAAGAGAAGGAAATAGGGGTTTTGTTTAGGGACAAAGGTTATGGCTGATTATAGGTTGCTTGTTGGTGGTTTGCTGCAAAAATGGGAAACAGAGGTGGTTTGGTATCGTAGATCAAGGAATTGGTAGCAATGGTGGAAATTGGTGTGGTTGGTCATAGTTTGGAGCTCATCGATGATCTGATTCTTTGTCCGAACAACAAAGGATTAAAACGTTTAGGGCTTTGTTGGATCAGTGGTGGTGGAAAAGGGTTTGGAGTCTTCATTGGATTGTGGCGAGGGATGGTGGGTGGCGGCTGATGGTGGAATAAAAATGGAAAAGAAAAGAGTTATTTAGGTTTTCAAAGTTAGAAATCTTTTATTACTAAAAGAATTATCCACCTACCCTGTTCGTGGGTTGGTTTGGGTCTGTTATTGGTCAAAATCAAAATTAAATCAACTTCATTTGATTTTTAAATTGTCAAAATCAAATCAAACTAATTATAATATACATTTATCGATTCAGTTGTTATTGATTTCGGTTTGGTTTAGTTAGATTATTCTGTTATTAACCATAAATAAAAATAAAAGAATGATACATTCAAAATGGAGAAAAATTTATAATGATCCATTCAAAATGAAAAATAGTTAGAGTGATTGACATTATAAACCTTTCAATCACTAAATTTACTGTGAAATTTTTTTAAAAAATTCACTATTTTGGCCTAGAAGAAAGAGATAGTGACATTTTTAGTGGAACCAAATAATTCTCATAGACTTTCATATACATAAAATCAATGAGATAAATGCTCTCGTCTTGAGCATTTATGCTTTCATAAGTAGATTGAAAATTAAATTTTGATAAAAATGTGTATAAGATCTTTAAAATTATTTTTATAAACAATGTATTATTTATATATAATTATAACATATATGAATATAATTTTTCAATTCGTTTTAATTATTTATTTGGTTTTTCCTAACAAATCCAAACCCGAACCAATGCTATCGATTTTTTAAAAAATTGAAACCAAACCAAATCAAAATTCAATCCAAATAAAATCAGTTTATCAGATCGATTTGGTTTGATTTTTTGATTAATCAGTTGTTATTCGAACCGTGAACACCCCTTGATATGTAAAGAGATCTAAAATCTAATGGCTCATAATTATCGATCAAAAATTATGGGATAATTAAATATAATTTTGTTTGTGTAAAAAAACTTTTTAGAATGTGTAGATATACTAAAATAAATATGAATAAATATAACCAACGATATAAAAAGTGCAATTTTATACAAAACAATGATTTAATAAATTAAATTAATATTTTAGACTATGACAAAATTTAAAATTTAAAATTCGAAATAAACTAATTAAAATCATGATATTTTAAAAATAAGTGTAATCATTGGTAAATTATAGGTTCCATAGCCACCTCTCAAAAAAATTATTTTTTTAAAAAATAATTTATTAAAAAAAAGAGTGCCTCCCCCCCCCCCCCCAAGAAAAAAAATTGATTATTTATTTTGTAAAAAATCTTAAAATTTAGTTATTACTTTACTTATCTTATCTATTCCTACCGCCTACCTACACTCAAAAAAAATAACAACATTTCTCTTTCTTTTATAAATGAATTTCTTTTACCCATTTAAGTACCCACCTTTAAATATGTAATATGAATTTCATTCATTTTTTATCCATTTTAAAATAGTTAGATACAAAACTCATTTAAGATGGATAATCTGAATAAGTACCCACCGACTCTCGGCCTGACATGAACTCCTACTCTGTCGCTTGACCTAAGACCCGACTTCCATCTTGACAAAAATCCAACTTTTCACCTCAATAGCGGACTCTAAACCTGATTTCAATGTGAAAACCTATTCTGATCATAAATGTAACACCCCTCATGTGCTTTGGAAATGTCCTATATCTTATTTCTTGCATATCTTAAAATCCGTGTACGATTTTGAAAATTCGACTTAATATTCTTGTTCAGGGGGAAAATTGAGTGAGAATAGGATAGCCCTCGAATTTTAGAAGATCTGTAGCTAAAAATAATTTTCGCTATAGAGATCATTAACAGAGAGCCTGCAAGCCACGTCGCGCTTGGGGCTCGCCTCTGTGCAAATGTTGCCTTTGCGCCTGCAGTTTTTTTCCAGCTTTGCTCAAGGGAATTTGGGTAATAACTCAATGCTCATTTAAACATGAATACATCTATACTTAGGCATATTGCATTTTCAAACTCTCAAGAAACACTTTCAAAACCCTCTCAAACCATCACCTACTCCTCCATTCAATTCCAAGAATCTCAAGAGCATACTTTAGATTCCAAGGACCCAACCCAAGCTTCAATTCTTCATCAAATGCACTTCAAGGAATTCCAATTTTTAGGTATGCAGGTCTTCATCCATCAGTCCTTTCACCCATGGAGCTCAACCTTCTCTTTTTATGAAATTTCATGATTTTATGTTTAGATTTCTTATGGGTATTTTCTATTATCACTCTTATGCATGAGGTATATTGAAAACTTGTTGAACATTGAACTAGTGATGCATGAGTTTCTATCAAGAAATAAGATTATATTATGTTTTTGATGCTACATATTTGTGTAATATGGTATCTTGGAAGACTTGAAAAGTTTATGAATTTTTGAGTAGTTTCCATGACACCCAAGATAAGAGTTTTACTACTATATTGGTGGGTTGATTTGAATGACTCTAAAATGAATTGATTTTACCCTTTCATGTCCTATACTCCTGAATTGCATGATTTTATGCACATGTACATATACCCACCATGTTTGACTAAATTTACATGATGAGGATTTTTATGTTGATGAAAGGTTATTGCATGTTTAGCAAGACAAGTGTTTTCATTGTAATTATGGGCTCCCAAGCATGTATTACACTCACGAAAATTTTCTATGATTTGCAAGTAATGTGTTAAGCCCTTATTTTATATTTTTTAGCCTCTTGTGAGTGAATAATATCTATATGTAGGGGACAAGAAAATAACCATTTACCCTCACGTACACGTGAAGGGGTCAATCATAATCATTATTTTACCCTGATGTTCCAATTAAAACTCACTAGTAGCGGTCAAGCTAAGAATGTTACAATCTCCACCCTCATGTTAAATGTGATGCGTACTAGTAGGGATCAAGTCTATGCATTTCTTTTACACTCTAGAACAAGGTAAACTCCATGTGTAGGGCTCAAGTATTTGAATGAGCTACTCATGTCATGTTATCATGATATTTGCAAGTTATTCATGCTATGATTAAATTTATGATTATTTCAAGCATTCCATGGGATTAGATATAGCACCGATTGACACTTAAGGTGGGGGCTCGACTCAAGGGGTCCTTATATAAAGTCTTGGAGTGAACATTGGGATTCCAAGTAGTAGTTCACTTGGTGAACCGATGATGTGAGTTTTGGTATCTTGAGGCTTGTTTAAGGACTTTTGGGTTTCCATTCGTCGTGTCACTCCTAGATCCTAGCCAGGGTCGTGACTAAAGATGGTATCAAAGCACTAGGTTTATAAATGGTCCTTAGAGTCAAACATGCTGTTTCAAGTAAAGTCATATTCATGGGTGTGAAGCACACTACATCTATGGGTAGGAGGCTATAAGGCATTTTAGGAAATACTTCATTTTTCATGATACATATCGTGCCACGATCCATATCTTAAGGTTTTCTATCTCCATCCCTCCCTACTGAATAGGGAGAGTTACTTTGGGCTCATAATGGAATCCAGGGAAGGAAGATGTTGTAGTTGATCTTATAGATAAGGTCAAAAAAGAGTTGTTGAAGGATGTGCATTGTTTGACGAGCTTTCTCCTTCGGTTATTTAAAGTTTTCTTGGGTTGGTTGGTCATTATAGAAGGTTTTTTGAAGGTTTCTCATCTATTGCATCTCTATTGACTGTGTTGGTTCAAAAGAAGGCCAAGTTTGTATAGTCAGATGAGTGTGAGAAGGGTTTTCTGACTTTGAAAGATCAACTTACATTGGCTCCTAGTTTGACTTTACTAGATGGGTTTATGGTGTATTGTGATACTTCTTGGATTGAGTTGGGTTGTCTATTTATGCAACATCATAAGGTGATAGCTTATTATCAAGGCAATTAAAGGTCCATGAGCGTAATTATCCGACTTATGATTTTGAATTAGCGGCGGTGGTATTTGTTTTGAAAATTTGGAGACACTATTTCTATGGGGTACATGTTAATGTTTTCACCAATCACAAGACCTTGCAATATGTGTTCACTACAAAGGGATCTTAACTAGAGACAAAAGAGATGGTTAGAACTCCTTAAGAACTATGATATGAATGTACAATATCATCCTGACAAGGAAAGTATTGTAGTCGATGCTCTTAGTGGACTATCTATAGGAAGTGTGGCTTATGTGGGTGAAGGATAAGAAGAGTTGGAAAAAAATGTTTAATGTTTTGCTATATTGGGTTTTAGGTTAGTCGACTCCAATGATGGAGGTACTTATATTCAGAATAGGATCGAATTTTTTGTGGTTGTTAATGTTAAAGCTAAGCTAGACTTAAACCCATCATCGGCTATGTTGAAAAGATTGGTTGCTTAAAATGTGATAGACATTTCTCCCAAGGGGGAGATAGTATAACTCTGTACCAAGATCGACGGTGTGTTTTGGGCGTTCATGGTCTTAAGGAGATGATCATGAGTAAAGTCCCATAAATCTCATTATCCTGTTCACTCGGGACCTTTCAAAATGAATTGCGACTTGAGGGAAGTGTATTGGTGGCATGGTACAAAGAAGAAAAATGCCAAGTTATTTATATGTGGGAGTTGGTTAGACTGGGTGGTGTTCCTACTTGTACTATATCAGATTATGGTAACCAACTTGCTTCTCACTCTTGGAAATCATCTCAAAGGGGGCTTGGCACTAAGGTGAAGTTAAGTACCTCTTTTCATTCTCAGTTTGTTGGCAAGCTGAGAGGACAATTCAAACTTTGGAGGACATGACGAGGTCTTATGTGTTAGAATTTGAGGTTAATTGGAGTGATCACCTACCACTTATTGAGTTTGCTTACAATAATATCCTTCATGCTAGCATGGGTGTGCACAGTTTGGAGTTTTGTATGGTAGAAGGTGTAGGTCTCTGGTGGAATGGTTTTATTTAGATGATATGACTTCTATAGTCTCGGATTTAGTATTGGAGGCTATGGAAAGAGTGAAATTTGTTAGGAAAAGTTGAAGATGGTTTGAAGTCACCAAAGGTTTTATACGGATGTTCGAAAGAGGGACCTTGAGTTTCATATTAGTGATTGGGGTGTATGTGAAGGTCTCACCTATAAGGGTGTGATGCATTTTGGAAAGGAGGGAAAGTTATGTTTTTCGGTATGTAGGCCCTTATGAGATTATTGAGTGGTGTGGGAATGTGGACTATAGATTGGATTTGCACCAGTGTTTGAGTTCTACTCGTTCAGTTTTCTATGTGTCTAAGTTGAGGAATTTGGTTGGTGATACTAGTGCTATTGTGCCTTGGAAGGTGTTGAGGTTGAGAAGAACATGTCTTTTGAAGAAGTTTCGGTCGAGATTTTGCATAGGCAAGTAAAGCTGTTTCGCAACTAGGATGTGGCTTTGGTTAAGGTACTTTGGAGGAATCGACATGTGGAAAGTGCCACGTAGGGAGTGGAACCAAGTAGGATACGGTGATACCTCTATCCTTCCCAATCTACTTAAGCCTATGGTATTAGGTTCTTCCTATTCTCAATGGTCCTAATTCTTTCACTCTTGAGTCTCATGATATGACATACATACATATGCACGGAAATGATTTATTTTATGATTTTTAAACTGATTTGGATACGTTTTGATATAAGTTTTAATGGCTTAATGATTTTCAAATGATGAATTATGCATTGTACCTTATGTTTGGAAGTTTCATGTTCTAAGTCAAGCCTTTCAAGCCTTGTTCTACCACATTCGAGGATGAATGTTCCCAATAGGGAGATGATGTAATGACCTAAATTTTTATACGAATTCATTGGATCTTGAGAATTTCATTTTGGACAAATTTTGGACCAAGTGTCGTCTCAAGGGAGACCACACGGCCAGTGTGAGGTCACACGAGTTTTGTGGCCTCCAATGGCACAACACATGGCCTTACTTTTGGGTGTATGTCCTTAGACTGGAGTTTTGAGCTAAGGCACATCACACTTGGACTCCACATGGGCCATGTGACACTTCACAGACCGCGTGGAGGGCTGAGTGATGGTCTTGAGCTTGGAACACCAATGTTTGGAGCAAAGTAATAGAACATGACCACCTTCACGGGCTGTGTGAAGGTTCACGGATCGTGTTACCATCCGTATAGCTCCAGAATGAAAATTTTCCTAAGTATGGACCACGTCTTGTAACCTCGTAATGAAGATTTTTCCAAGTATAGGGGTACGGCTCGTGTCACGAACCATGTGACATCACACAGGCCGTGTATCCCCCAGTATAGCTAACTTCGTGAAATTTGCTAAGTATGGTATCTTCAAGCTCAAGCTAAGTTCATTTGCAAGCCTTCTAATCAATCTTATTTATGTTGTTTAAGGCTATCATGGGCTTTCTACATCAAGCCAAGCTCAAAGGGATTATTGTTACGGCCTTAGAACTAAAGCTAAGTGTCTTACGGCGCTAGACAATTTGCCTTGCGGAATTTACTTAATATTGGGAAAGTCTAGCAAGCCGAGTTGCCTAAGATCACTAAGGGAACGTTGGAAAGTAAACAAAGAAAGTTTTGAAGGAAGAAAGTTTATATTACTTGAAAGGGTCAATTTTAAATAGGAATATCTCTTAGAACAAAATGAACTGGGTAGGTCATGACCTGTCAAATTAACGCTCTTGAAATTAGCATTCTAACACACTTGTTTCCTCTTATTTATAGTTTGGATGAAGAAGTTATGCCAATTTTCGTAGAACTTATCTGTGTAGGAGTATATGCGGGTTTCTTTTTTTAATTTCGTTTCATTAATGGTGATTTCGTAAATTCGATTATTTCTATTGGTCTTTTGGTATTCCTATGCTATCTAATGACCTTCTAAAGACCTAAACCCTATTTCGAACATTCAAAACTCACTCCTCATATTTTAAATCCTCTCTCAAATTCCTCTCAAGAAACTCTTGAAGATTTTCAACTTGGGGATCAAGGCAAATTCAAATCTCCTTCAAACTTCTCTTGGAATTTCTTTAATTGGGTCTAGGTATGTGGGTTTGATCTATGGTTCCTTTCAACCAAAGAGACTCAAAACTTTTTTAGCACTTTTTCATGAATTTTAGCTACTTAAAAATTGAGTTTTCAATTATATTGTTCAATAAATTCAATTAATATATCGGTAGTACTTATTTGATGATTTTAAGTTAATTTAAGCTATTATATGATGAATTACATTGAATTTATGAGATTACAAACATGCATGTCCCTTTTCAAGGTTTTTTTAATGTATGGGTGATTTATGTATGATTCTAAATGTCGATTTAATTATGGGTTTACTTCAATTTTATGTTATATTAAATATTTTAGATTTGAATCTCAATCACCCATGTCATTTTCACATCATTCATAGCATATGCATTCATATTCATGAGATTTTACGGAAATTATAAGTTAAGCCCAATTATGTTTTATGATACAATTTTGATAAGATACTGGTTATGAAAAGAATATGATCACATACATGTGTAATACCCTACACCTTACATGTACTTATCCTATAAACATGAAACATGATATGGCCTTGTCAAATTAGCGCCTATTTCTAAAAGTGCTTAAATCTCATATTAGAGGGCGATATGTACGTCTAACGCTTAAGAGGGTCGAGTGTATACAAGTTTTAAGTCAAATCGAGGAGATCGCGGCCTTAAAAAAAGTGAGAGAATTGAGATGCTTGCAGGACTTAGGAAGCTAGCAGGTGAGTTACCTACTTGCTTAGCTTAAATTTGCTAGCTAGATGGAGACGAGGTCCGACGTCGGATTTATCCAAGTCTGATTATGAATAATATCCGTGTTAAGGGTATAACCTCAGCCCATGTTTTAGCATCATAAATGGATTATATTTTCAGACCAATAAGGATATAAAAAGAGCCCAAAGACATCACAATTTCTTTGATAATTTAGGCTCAAGCCAACTAAGAGAAGGGGGAAAATGGGCAGCAAAGGTCCATCAATTTGGAGCCCCTTAAGGCCCAAGTGAAAGGGGGAAAATGATACATTACTCACTTGATAATATAAGGCCTAAAATCCAAGATAAAGTCGGCCAAAATTATCTCTTTAAAAGGGCTTACAAGAAGCTCCTTCAAGTCATTTAACTTAGACAAAAAAATCAGCTTTCCAAAGCTTTCTCTCTACACCTTCATAGCCTTGCAAAGAAGCCACAAGGAGACTTTTAGGGTTCTCGGAGAAGTCTTACACCTTGACGAGTTAAGGTAAGTAAGAATACTTGTGTGTCTAATATTATTTTCTCATGAAAAACAAGAGATTAAGCTGATTATACCTTTACTGAAATTGTTGGACAGCATATGTTCCAAAGGTTGTTGTACATTTTTCTTGTGTATTTGGAAGCTTTTCTCTTTTTGGTTGGATTGATTATGAAGGTAGGCTATTTTCATAATGATTCTTGGTTCTATAATGATGTATAAAGGTTGCTGCACCATTTTTATAGTCCGCAAAAGTGAGTTCTTGTATGATCTCATAATTGTGCTCTTAATAGGAACTTGTGGACTAATAATCGGAGATTTTTGTTTCACATTATCCATATACTTTAGAAGTATTTTCACACTATTTTAGGACTGGTTTTATGTGTATGTATGGTGGGGACTGTTTGGTTAAAGTTGGAACAAGTTTGAAATTGTCAAAGTCGAAATGTAGAGAAGGGATGTAACGTTATGCCGCCTATTTGTATATTGTGTAGAACTGTCATATGTTGTGCTTTATGGGTTGATGTAAGACTATTATAGCACTAAAACAGGTTCACAAGATATGTATATGAGAATGTCTATTAGAAAGTACGATTAGAGGCGGAAAGGTTGAAAGAATACCCTCGGGTTTATGATTATACGCTTGTTGCCCATGTGTTGTTTTTATGAGATTGGGCTGCCAAGATGTATCTATTGGATGCTAATGCTAGTACTATCACATACTATATTGTAGATAAATATTTGAAGGAAGGGAAGGTTATCTCGAGGTAATAGCAAGGTTGTACGTCGAGGTATGTAAGACTACTCGATTTCGTATTACTTTGCATGAAATCTAGATTCTTCCTTGTCACATAAAGGCACTTACCAACTCTGACACAACTATTAACCGTGTCTCCGCTCTTTCACATGTTCATATGCTCTCATACATAGTCACCTTCAAATTTGCATACATACGTGGATACCAAGTTACATGGGTTCTTGTTCCTAAATAAAGTTCACGAGTTATTTCATCTCATACGCATTTCATTATTTATGTAACATACTATTTTCATTGTCATATTATCTTGTATGATTATTTATATGTCACATGATACATCTATAGTCCTACAGCTCCAATATTGTGACCAACAAAAGAATCATCTCAAAGATAATTGAAAGGTAAAGTATATTGCGTATTGATAGGTGAAAGAATCACCTAGCCAAGGTTGATCCTATTATGGGGTGTAGCCCAAGGGGTGAAAGGAAAAGCCTAGCTAGAGCCGATCCCGATATAGATTTACCACTGATCAGCTGGTCATTTGTATTGCATGTTGTGCATAGATTATACAGTAAAGGCAAAGTAATAAAAAGAATATAAAGTACATGATCCCACAGTATAACTAAAGATGATCTCTCATCCTACACCAGTGCATAGTTTCATTTGAGTTGTTACTTCATATACAATATTTCTGCCTTACATATTCAATACATTATCTCGTACTGAAATCCCTTACGGGGGACTTGCATTTCTTGCTACAAGTACAGGTGCTAATAGATCTCCCCAGTAGGAGTACAGGATATCCAGCTGTTGTTACCAAGCTCCAGGTTGCTACGGAGCTTTCTGTGTCTAGAGCTTATACTTTTGTATTGTATAATTATTCAAGGTGGGGACTATCTCATTCCTTATCTGATACTTTTCCTTATCTATAGGATTTGTAGACTATGTAAATTAAAGTGTGGTCATGTCTCGTGCTTTAGACAAGTGGCCTCAACAGCCTAGCCATATGCATTTCCTTTTGGCTTGTTATTACTGTTTACTTTCTTAAAGGCATGTTGAATTTTGAAATCCCTTATCATATGTATAGAAAGCGCAGGGATACTGGTTGGTTCTCCCGAGTCTTATCGGCAACGAGTGTCAGTCTGCCTTAACGAGACTTTGGGCGTGACAACATGTCTATGATTATGGCTCTTTGAACATTATGGGTGCTTGCACCATTATGTATGTATGAATGAGTTATTCCTATGCATGAATATTATGACTATGAACTACGTTTTGGCATTTGAGCCCATGTATGAATTATTATGAATGGTATTTGGCTTTTAAGCCCAATTATGCATTTAAGTGATTTGAAATGACTTACTTTTTTGAAAAGCATGTATATATATAAGTATTCTCATGGGATTTTTGACTTAGCACCGATGGCTTGGGGGCGTCAAGGATATCTCCAAGGGTGATTTCCTTTTCCTTGAACTATGTGCCAGCATAGTAATGGTAGTCATCACCGAAATGACCGGGTCATAAGGGATGGCTATTCATTTATCATATGATATGATATGTTTTGATAAGGAAATCTTTCTGAAATAACCAGATCGTAAGGAAGTTGTCCACCACATACAAAATGACCTGGTTGTAAGGTGTGGTGTAGATTGCCTTTGGCAAGTAATCTTCTCTTATCCGATAGGAGGTCAACTACATCCGGCAAATTCATATAGTAGCTCGCATGGTTTTGAGATATCGGTTATGGTTACATCCCTACTATATATATGAGCATCATTTGCACTTCATGTATCATAAAGTTCATAGCATCTTGTTATATTACATTCTTTGTTGTATGATATTTTCTATATCATGTGCCCTTGTCATCTAACATTAAAGTGTAGGTTTGGTAAGCTACATGCATTGCATTCCGCATACTTAGTACATTCAAATATATTAGTGCATATTTTTGCCTATATGATATCACCATGTAGGGACCAAGGAGTATAATCATTTACTTTACGATGTCTAGCTTGGATCTCAAGATTTGTTTGATTTGGTGAGTCCTATTTTCCAAAGACAATCCACTATTCTTTTACTTATGGTGTTTTATTTATGTAAATTACTTTGAGGCCGAGCCTAGGGTATGTCTTGGCCCCCGCCCCATCTTATGACTAGAGGCATTGTTGGACATCTTGTAGATTCTTGTCGGATCTATATGTTATGTGTTGTATTTGGAGCTTACAGCTATGGATATCTTTTGGATATGGCTATTATGAAAATGATTATGAGAATCATGATATGTATGTATGTTTTGATGTGGAAATGTGAAAGATCCTAAGTCTTGAATTATCCCCATAGAGTGACTCATATTTACCCGCCCCTTAGTCTTTATGTGTTATGTGCTATGTGAATTCATGTTACTCCCTTTTCCTATGGCATCCCTATAGCGTGAGTCCTACTTTCCCGTCCCTTAAAACTATATGTTTACTTTTGAATACACTTCCAAACCGATGATGTGAGTTTTGGTATCTTGAGGCTTGTTTGGGGACTCTTGAGTTCCCACTCACTGTATCTCTCCTAGACCATAGTCTCAGGTCGTGACATAGACTTTGGGTTAGCCTTACTTTATTTGAGATAGTCATGGATCTACCATTGGCACCATATGATAGTGATAGAGGTTTCATACACTAGAGTTGGAGTATTGATGTTGAGACTTATTGAGTTATTTTTTTTGTTCTACTAGCCTTTTTATTTATTTGATGTTATTTGGAGACTAGATTGTCCATTGCTATCTTTAGACTTCCGTTGATCTTATAGATTTTATTGATTGAATGGATGTGATGAAGCCGAATGGTTCACTTGGGGACTAGCAATAGTCTCTGGTTGCCGGCCACGTCCAGGGTACCCTCCCGGGGCATGACAAATAATAATAATCTTTTGACCATCTTACTTTTAATAGCATTTATACACTATGAAGTAAATATATATACACACACGTATTTGGTCATTGATTTTTTTAAAATTCAAGACTATATATAGTCTTTAAAAGCTATTAATACTAATAACAAATTTTGACTACAATTAAGCTGAATAAAAAAATTAATCACAATCTAAAACCTTTCATCTTATGTGAACTGCATGAGCTCAGTGCACTATATATAAATTATTTTTTAAATTTATAATTAGGCATTACATAATCAATTGCCAATCTCTCATTGCTAGAAGTTAAGGAGTATCATTGAATTGCTTTAATATAGATATCAAAATTAATGAATTTGTGAAAAGAAGCTCAACAAACACTAATTTGTAATTAGGAAAACACTATATAACAACAAAGAGTGAGTTTCTTTTGAATAACAATTGAGTATGTGTTAAAGTTGATGCTTTCGAAGTATGCTCTTATTTTTATGAATTGGTCAAAAAAAATTGTCTTCCCACCTAATGCAGATGAACATTAAATGTTTAGTTGAAGAAAATGCTTATTGAGTATATATTTTATGTTTCTGGCTTATTTTGTATGTCAGTGCCAATGAAAGTTCACATATGTTTTCTCGGCATAGAATATAATGTTTAGTTTTTTCCATTCAAATGTTCTGTACTTCTGTTTATATACTTTTAATAAATTATTCATTATATAATCAAATTATTTTTTGTACCTTTTAATATTTTTTTTTATCGAATTAATAAGATATTTATTCTTTTTTAAATAGTTGATCAAATTTTTGACATTACTATCACAAGATGGATGAATTGTGTTTTAATAAACATGAACCCTTTTCTAGGGACATAAATTGTGTTAGTTCAAGATTTGAAATGACAATTTACAACTTAATTAGAAGTGCACATTATGTCACTTCTTGTTGAACTTCAATAGTAGGAGTAAACTATATGCTTATGCATCAGTTCTAAATTTTGTATATAAGAGTTAAAAGAGAACTTACCATGAACATGAATCGAGTTTCAATGGAATTGACTTGCAGTTCATATAAACTTTAAATTACATTGTAACAAAAAATCATTAAATCTAATATTCAACAAAAAAAATGTAAAATTAATTAACTTGAAATACATATGCTTCGCACGTGTTCGAATACTAGTATTATTAAAAGTGAGAAGGGCTAAACTCGCATCATGTTTCCCCTATACTAAATCAAAATCTAATTTTTGTACATATCAAAAAAATAAAGATATTAGTATTACTGTTATTCACTATCATAATGGTATTGAGTTTCTTAACTTTGTGTTCTTTCAACTTGATGATTGAGGAATTGGAAAAGTTTACATTTATATATATTATCCAATTAAACTTAAAAAACAAATATACATTTAACTAACATACGTTTTTCCACCTGGCGTGCTAATCAAATGCTTTTAATCAGTCTTCCTCTATAATGGGGCGTTTCATCAATCATCAGTATTGGAGATAATGATGAACAATTAAAGTAGTAATAAATGGGTATATCCATACTTTCATCCTAATACCATTATCATGTCTAGAAGAAACAATATAAATACACAATCAACACATAAGAATTTATTTGAGTATGCGAAAAGTATGGGCAAAACTTCAAGAGTTCCTTCCATCTCTTTTTGTAGTTGTAATGAGTAATTTATTTCGTCTTTAGCCTCTTTTACTTTGAATTGTAATGATTTTGTGTTATTTGCTCTAAATTACCATAATTCATGAATCTTAATTTTGTCTCTTTTTCATCAAGAGCAATGCCACACAATAGGATCTTCTTTTCCTTGGCATTGTTCTACATGACAATCTTATCAGCATCATTCCACTCACTGCGTTTCTTGGGTACTCTTGAAGTACCTGAGGTTGGCCCATCTTTCATGGAAATGGTTGGTCCGTTGAGCACAACATTCCAAATATCAGAGTGCTCTCCCTCAATGTGATTCATCATTCGAGTTTTCCACCATCCATAGTAATGTCCATAAAACAATGGAGGTCTGGACTGAGAAGCTCCTTCTTTTGCCGTGGGTGGGCCCATTATTATCTTTTCGAGGTTGTTAGTCTTGTTCCGAAAAGACCGACTCTGATACCAATTGAAAGAATTTGTACCCCTATGTTGCTCGTGAAGCTGGTTCAATAAGTAGTACCAACACGCACACAGAAAGTAGTAAAGATAACAAACAACTTATAGTGAAAAAACTCCTTGCTCAAGGGTGAAACAACCACTACCTATACTAGTAGGATTTCAACAACTTCACTAACTCCAAACGAGCAAAGTCAACTTACAACTCACTCTTCAAACTCGACTATTGAGGGTCAAACTCACTCTCAGTTACAACTCACTCAAAGGAAAAACTTCTTACAATATTTGTCCCTAAACAAAGGTTCTAAGAAGATTGTCAAATACACTTGAACAATCAAGAAAACCTAACTCTAGATTTGCTTGAATGCTCTCGCCAAGTGCCCGTACTCTTGCTTGAATGCTTCTTCACAGTTTTCCAATTGCAAAAGTTGTGTCTTCTAAGGTTGATGATTGTATTTATATTGAACCCTAGAGACATTCTATATAGGACTTCTTTCTTGAGTAGGGCACGCGATTTTTTTCCATAAAGGAGTCCTTTTCCTAAGCTGTTGCTTTCGCCAAATCCATCCTAATTTTGATTCCTTAAATAGCAATCCTACTTCGAGTGGGATTCTGCTTGAATCCATTGGTGTAGATATACTGGACCTGATTCCTTGGCATGCTGTTGCTGTTCCATTTGTCATCATCAAAATAACATTGTCATATCTGCAAAGATTCTAACAGTTCTTTTTATTTGTAAAAATTATATCAACTAACATGGGATACACCTATAATGCACGTGATCAGAAACTAGTCAAAACACCGATTAGTATGATGATGATATGAAATGAGTTCAAGTGATGAATTATGAGCGTGGATTGTAGCATCAACTTATTTAAGACAGAGGCCTAGTAGTTGTTGCATAAAGTTCACTGGTCACAATTGAAAGTCCAAGAATACGGATAGTTACCAATATATATCTTTTGGCCATCCAGTAAACATGGCCAAACCATAAACTACATATACACTCATTTTATATGGTGTTAATATGTCATGTGCATGTATGTTTATTACATGTATATTAGTATAAACTACATACTACCTATAAACTATGTGCATATTAGATTGACCTAAAGGTTATGATTTTTTCTAAGATGATATTTATAGATATTGTTGAAGTAACAAGAAAGAGTTAGTTAAGTTAGTTTGATCTATAACTAACTTCTTTACATGAGAAGCAAGGATAGTTACTGGATAATCTTAACTGTATATACTACTAACAATGTACACTTACACAGATTAAAATACTACAAAATCCAGTCAAGTTACAATCTTCTTTTATCTTCTTCTTCTTGTCTATCATTCTTCTTCATTGTTCTTCTTCTTTCAAGATCCTCCTTGT
This sequence comes from Solanum clarkiae, assembly GCA_011800125.2. Taxonomy (NCBI): domain Eukaryota; kingdom Viridiplantae; phylum Streptophyta; class Magnoliopsida; order Solanales; family Solanaceae; genus Solanum; species Solanum clarkiae. The sequence continues at coordinate 54,612 of JAABOM020002905.1, forward strand.
ATGGAATTAATTCTGGCTTACTAAACTCTAGATTACATCAGATATAAGGGGTAGTAAAATAGGATAACCACCTAACAAGACTACTAAATTGGTAGGTGGAAGGTTCGAGTCATCCTTGAGGGTAATTGGAATGCTGTTGATCCTACTGATGAGGAGGGAGTAAGGAAAAAAGAGACTTCCTAAGACTTCATTAACTTTGGGAGCGAGAAAAAAACATTTTTTCAAACATTTCATGTTTTGGAATCCATAGAAAGTACCCTTTTCTCTTGTTATTCAGAGATAAACAAGAAACGTCGATTGCCAAACTTAATTACCACTAAGCAATTTAAATAAGAAAATCCATTACCTGCAATAGCGGCATCCTCTGTGTTGACCGAAGCCACCTGGAAATCAAAATGCTAACGGCTGCTTTCTGTACTTGATCATGTCGGTAACATTTAAGCATATTTCCAAATACGACACAATCAAAAATGACAATTTTGTTTAGTTTAAAATTACTATACCACGACATCTTCATTTCTCTGTATAAATCCTTCGCCACCCAAGAGTTTTGCCTGGTAAGAAGTGTACAAAACACACATGATCGTGTTGGTCCTAACTCCTCAACTAATTAACCAACTGGTATTTTTTTCTTTTTATGTGTGCAAGAGTGAGAGGGGATGCTTGGTGGGACGGGGTGAGTCATTTATTGAGCTTCAATGTTCTTTCAGAGTCTCTCCCTCTAAAATATAGAAGTAAAAAGATGGAATCAACACTGAGATATACTCACTTTTGATTGTTGAACCTGTTCAATAGTACTCATAAAGAACTGCTTGCATTCATCAGCTTCTTGGACTGAGCTAATATTCTCCACTTGCAATTCGTAATACCTGCCAGGTCCAAGGGAAAAAAATCATTATTACTTAGGGATTCCAAAACATGAACTCTTCAACCTTATTTTTTGTTGTGCTTCACTTAGTGTTTGATTGAGCTTCTCTTCATGAGTCTAATATGGAAATACATCAAAAATATATAATTTTAAAAGTTTTCAGTAATAAAAAATATACGGTCATACGGGTTGAAAGCGACCCCTTTTTTGAATATTACTATTACTATGCATGAGTGATATATCCTAGGATTTTTAAAGTATACACAACCAAAACTAATGTGGAAGCATCAAATCTTACCTCACGTTTACCAATCATGATCAGCACTGTAAAGTACCCACAAAAAAAGACAACATTTTCAATCACAGAGAAAAATACCAACGAAGAAAATGAAAAAATAGAGGAAAAGAATGAGAAGTCATGCATCTGCTCTGACGAACTAATGGACTTAATTCATATAAATGAAGTGCAATAGGAAAACGGCATACATAGCTATCTTCTGCACCATTTCATAGCTATCTTCTGCACCATTTCTTCTTCATTTTTTGACTGTGTGAGACCTACATCAAATTCTGCAAAATGAAAGGCATGTCAAACTTCAAGGACTTGCTAGCACAGGTTGTTGATCAGTAAAAAAAATGTTTAATACTTAGTACTTGTCCATTTGGAATGGATCTTCAACAATCATGTGGATTGGGACAAGCAAAATGATCATTTGAGAGATTTAGTTACAGAGAATTGGCAAAGTCTAATTCCTGGATTTGACATACTAAAATAAACATACCACCAATTCAGTTCGCCAAGCTGGTTCATAATATGAAGCATGGTATCTTCAACATTTAACAATGAAAAAAATTACATCACATTCTGTGTTTCAAAATTATCATAAAGAAAATGTAGAAATTCAAACAAAAAAAGGTCATTCTAGAAATTCCATTCACCTTCCTCTACTAGAATAGCTAGTCATTTCATCGGTTGAAGAAAACATTAAAAGAGCAACATTTGTATCACATAAAACAGCCAATTAATCAGGTTTCTTAACAATGCTATCTTTGTGATTTGAATAGAACGCTGATGGGATATTGAATCCTCAATTTTCTTCATCACAAGCTTATTGCGACCCATCAAATGATGCAAATTAGAACTGGAAGTTAGATGCATGATTGTTCTTCAAAAACTGAGAAATATATAGATCAACAAAAAAGAAAAAGGAAAAAAAGTCAAAGCATTTAATGCCTCAACATGCTAGTTTTAAGTCAAAGTTGTTAATATGTTACAATCAAATAGAAAATCTAATATTGAATCACATATAGAAAGATTTTGCGAAGAAAACAAGTTTTGGTGCTAGTCTTTAATCAAAACAAAATTTTCACTACATATCCACACATTTAGGGGTCGTTTGGTATGAATGATAACTAAAAGTTATTCTAAGATAAAATTTTTGTGGCACTTAAATGGTTGTTTGGTTGATAAATATGGGATAACTTATCCCGAGACTAATAAATGATACCGGGATAAGTTATCCCTCTTTTGGGGTGGTATACTAATTCCGGAATAACTTATCCAGGGATAAAAACGGCCAATGACAATAGTATCCTTTTACACTTTTTTTATACCTCACTTTGTATACTTACATTATTTTTAATACAATATACAGCAATATTCACAACGTTCACTCTTTATTTTTATAATACTTATTCATATTTTTCTATTAAAACATTAAACTATATAGTATAATTTTAATTGACTAATTCTTATGTTTTTTATATTCTGATTTTTTATAAATCTTTTTTTATTTTAACAAACTAAAATGCAAGTTCTATTTGTAAATTGAATTTAAAAAAATTAATTTAAATGCATACGATTCACTATTTTTTGGCTTTGGGGTATGATAGAATAAAGCAAAATGACTCTTTAAACTGTCTGCACTTCTTTCAATTGTGAAGTAGCAATTAGTCAATGCAACTTTCAACGCTCATCATGGGTCATCTGGAAACAGTCGCGCTATGTTTTTAAACATAGGGGTCAGGTTGCGTACATCCAACCCACTTTACCCTGCAATGGGCGGGAGCCTTTGAGGCATTGAGGTAATGATGCTATTATTTTAAATGCATACGATACTATTATGGAAATGCACACCTAAAATTATTTAATCTAAATAAGATGAAAAATTTATTTTAAAAATAATTGAATAACTAAAGTTAGCAAAGAAAATACATTAAAAACTAATAAAGTGAAGGGTATCTTTGTAACAATCAACATATTCTTAAAATTTATCCAGCAGACTAAACACTCCATAAAAAATAATTTCAACATAATATATCCCATCATTACTAATCCCAACATAATTTATCCCATCATAACTTATATTCAAACCGAACGATCCCTTAATTAACAGAAATCTGTGGGTTGTGACCTGCCAATTGTAAAATAACAATAACACCTTAGCTCTTTCCTTCATATAATGGCATTAGACAAGTCCTATTTATCACCTTTCCTAACAATTCAAAGGCTAAATGATATAATTGTAATGTATAGATTATATTTTGATATCTCAAGAGAAGTATAAGGTGTATGGAAAGATCATATTAGAAAAAACTAAAATAATACATTAGTAGAATAAATTTATGTCAGTATAGAGTAAAACTACTTTTTTTAGTAGGCCTATAACCATGCACTATAGTTAAACCAAGATATCTAGGTCAAAGCATTTAGTATATTACAATCTAATATGGAATCAGACATAGAAAGACTTTGCGAAGAAAATCAGTTTCACAAATTAAGTCAATACTAGAATTTTTCAACACGTCTGCAACCAAATTACCTACATCCACACAATTAATTAATACAAATCCTTGTGTTGGAATATGCCGAGTGGAAATAAGTACTTAAGATTGTTGTATTTCCTCTATTGATTTTTTTTCTTTTTCAAATAAATGAACTTTTCCTTTATTAAGTTAACAACATTATCATAATTGCCAGTCAATACTTATGCATCATTAAATTTTCCCAATGTTGTGAATCCGGAAAAGGAATAATTACTCTAAACATAATTTATCTAGGTCCTGCTAGCTTGTTAAATAGACTGTACGGTAGACAATTAGTCGTTAAAACATCCATGACTAATGCTATGTTTTGAACAGTAGACCCTTTTATCCATTCTTTCACGCAATCCTTGAAGAAAACTCTTAAGCTCTTTCTTTACATTATGGTATTAGAAAAGTCCTATTTATTTCCTTTTCTAGAATTTCAAAAGTTACATGATATAAGCTTAACGTTTAGAAGAGTCTATATTTTGATATCTCAAGAGAATATATGGTGAATGGTGAGATCACATTCCACAGAACTAAAATAATATGTCATTAAAATAAATTTTTGCTAGCACAGAGTAAAACTATTTCTTTTTAGTATGCATATAGCCTTGCACCATAGAGAAACTGAGATGTCTAGATCAAATTTTGGTTCAAGATTTTAACTTTATAGGTTCAAGATTCTAAGACATGACAATGATTGGGATGGGATAAATTAATTGTACATGTTATGTGGATTTTTTGTAAAAAAAAAAAAGATAGAGTTTGAACCAAAACTATTGGATGTTGCTAAAACAATAACTTATGGTGTAGATCCCCAACTAATGATGAAACATGATACTTAATAATTCTACAACAACAAAATAGTTATAAGTAAAAATAGGTCATATCACTTGGCTGAGTGACATAGTAGTTTCCCCAAATTATTTTAATGAATATATGTTCCGTTCTTTTTTTGATAACCGAGAATTCTCTGAGGGCCAGTGACACAAGTCTGTCACTCTACTCTTCTCTACTTAAATACCAGAATTTTTCTTGGAAGGATTCAAACTCGAATCATATGCTCAACTCATACATTACATGTTGTGCTTAGATTATTGAATGTGAACTAACAAAGACACAAGAGCCAGCAAACCTCAACGTTCATAAACTCGCTAGTCAAGTTGCAAATATATATCATCTTTTCCCAAATAACCCATCGTTTTACTCCCTTTTTAAAAGGAATTATCTTATATGGTTGTTTGGCAAGGTACCAGCTTGTCCTCAAAATTAGTGATTCATATACCTTTCTTAAGCCAATGACTGCAGGAAGATATCTTTCCTTTCACTCTTTTTCAATGTTTCTACATTGTAATTCGTCTTGCTTGCCAATAGTTAACTGTAAACTTGATCTACCTGAAATACTTTCTCGACTTCTATAGAAGTTGTATTTTTCCCAAACAGTATATGTCTTATGTTTTTTCATTTTTATTTTTTAAAGTTCTCTGTTTTCGCATTCTTCTTAGTTCATGCATTAAATATTTAAATTTCTCCAGATTCTTAGATTTTAAAACAGCTCCTGTTATTTTACATTCTCAACGACAGATTTTTTCTTAGAGTTACATATGGAATTGATTGCTCCACATGTTAAATTGTTCTGGATACTTCCCAAGGCTTCAAAGATCTCACATCACTTTTAGTAATCATCAATATGTTTCTTGTTTGTTCTTTTTCTCTCTTCTCCTCACTAGTCTTGCATGCACTTTAAATTATCCTGGATACTTGCCAAGGCTTCAAAGTGTTGGAATTTTGCTTAAAAATAAAAAGGGCCATTGTACCACATCGGGAAATTATAGAAGAGTAGCTTGGAAGCTTGCCTATATAAGGAAGCTTAAGTTATGTTTTCAAATGTACCAAACCAAATACATTTCTAACATTGTTTGTTAGG
>JAABOM020002906.1:0-20547 GCA_011800125.2 Solanum clarkiae
TAAGGCCTTTTACCAGTAAAAGGATTTGGAGTCTTTATCTATGTTTTTAGCATTTCTTTTCAGTTGTAGTTACCGTGTCCTGTCATGGTAGTTGTTTCAGATTATTCTATTTAGAGGTTTCAAAGACTATATGACAGGAGTTTTCGTCCTTATTTTCAATTGTTGTTGGGATATTTCCTTTTTTTAGTTGTTCAGACCATTGCTTTCTTTGTAGCACATTATACCTAAGTCTACCATTTATCATTTAAGTCTTTCTGTCATGATCCATGCCAAGGGCCTAGACGTGACACGGCGCAAGGGAACCCGAAAGGGACCCCAAGAAAGCCTCTTAGCACATCATTACACATCCTTGGTCACAAAGTAATAAAATAGCAACAAAGAGTAGAAATAGGGATAACCGGGGCTTAGGGACGTCATTTATATCATAACAACAAAAGCCAAGAGAGATCATGCCTATAACATTACATGTGACATGTCTAATAATACCTCTACTACATAGATAAGAGCAGGGGCCTAGACAAGCAACCGGGCTCACCCTCGTAGTCAACATTTACATGAAAGAAAAGTAGTCTTAGAACATAACATGAGATAATAAGCAACGTCCCCAGAATGGGGGCCTCACCAACAAGATTGAGTGGAATCGTACTAGCCATGTGAATGGGGATGCTCAAGCGGGGCTCTGGTTCATACATGGTGACGTCATGTAGGCATAGAGTATGCGTTGGTATGTTTGAATGTACTAAGTATGTACAATGAAATGCAACAAGTGATAAGCACCATAATTAAAATGTGTAACATAGGCAATAAATAAGCATATGACAATATGGCGTGTATGAAAGATGCTTGAAGTAAAACCATGCTTATATAGAACATAATCCATATGTAAGGAGAGACCAATTTAGTGAATATCCAAGGCCTACCACCTCCTTCGAGAGGCACATAACGTACAAACCCTTTCATGTGGTTGATGAGGTACAAACCCTCAACATGTTTGATGGAGTAGAAAACCCCCAACATGGTTATCAAGGTACAAAACCCTCGATATGGTTGTACGGGCCTGCCACCTCCCGAGCGAGGAGATCGAGGTAGAAACCCCTCAACATGGGTACCCTACCTACAGCCTCTCTAGTAAGGCTTGGTCATTTTCCCCATAACATAGAGATAATATCATATACATACATTCCTTTCATCATCAAATAGTCATTCAACTTGTAAGACATACATTAGACCTTCAATTCCTCAAGAAATCATAACTCGGATATTTTATCAAACACTTGGCGGGTATGTAGTGTGAGTGTGAAACTATGCATTTCAAGAGTAGAATCATGCTAGAAAATTCAATGTAAACCATCAATGGATACTTTGTAACACCCTAAAGCAATATACATCAAAGACCTCCATCAAATCTCACAATAGACCTTAGATTCATAGCTCAAAACATGCTAAAACAGCTATAATTTCTTGAAACCCCAACATAGTGTGCAGTAAAATTCATAATAGATAAGGCCTATGAGTAACTCAACCTTAAATCATGCAATTTTAGGTAAAAGGAAGCTTGGGTATCATGGGTGGAAGGAACCCATGAAAGAAACCCATATAGCTTGACTTTTGGAGAATCGTTAAAGAAGATCGGAGATGGAAACTTGAAGCTTGATTAAGAATATTAAGATCCGGATGAGTTTTGAGACTTGAATTTAGGAGATGAAATATTGCCTAAGTATTTGAGTAAATATTTGGGAATGTCTTGAATGATACGAGGGTTAAATAAGGCTAAGTATAGGCATTTTCACATATAGAAACACTTAGGCCCAAGACCCAAAGCCTTGGACCGAGATAGAAAAACTGGGAAATATTTACACTGTGGCGCACCGTTGGCGCGTCATTGATCTGATGTTCACGCTCTAGTAATAAAGCGGTCGCTATCAGTAATTAACCTAACTGAAGGTCAGGGTCAAATCCACAGAGAATTCAAGACTTAACTATAAAAATTCACTATCAATCATTTCGAGTATTGATGACTAAAATCTCTAAATGGGGGAAGAGGGGTTTGTGATTTAAGAACCAAAAAAAAAAAAGTAAACACTATACTATTATCTGAAGAAACACTGAAATTTAGGGACAACTTGGGAATTGTGTTCCCCACGGATCGTTGACTCGATTACCCTAGACAACATAACTATAATTGAGAATTTGCATACACAACAATAACTTAGGTTCTTCCAACCCTCCTGTGAAGATGAAGGTTGAATTTTGCCATAGCGGTTGGTCGGCAACCATGATGTGCCAACGAACCATTACCTATTATCCCAATCAATCTCCCCTTGGTTAGGTTTGGTTGATTAGATGAGAACACATCAATCGAATTCTATTATCCACTTTCCTTTTCCTATTTGTCACTACCTTGGTCGGGATAATTATATAGGCGGGGTTTGGTGTTGGCCACCACCAAACTACAATCAAAATGAAGGGAAATAAATAATACATGCAAAACCCCATTCATAGAAAAGCAATTAATCCAGGTTATCTCAAATCAACTACCCATGGTTCCCACAACCCGAAGTTATGGGTGCTTTGCTACTCAAGGCTAAGGCAAAACCAACAAGAATGCAAATAAAATACATAGTTGAGAATTTTACCCAAAGCAATGAAGACAAATAATACTACAAGTTGCAAACCACAAGCTTGATAGATGGAGAATGATTACAATGTGATCCTTGCAATCCCAAAAAGTCGGTTTCCAATAGAAAACAAGTTTCTACACTAAACCCCTAAAATATTCTAGAGAGAATATTCAATGTCCATATTTTTGAATCTCACATCTGGTCTCCCTTAAATAAACCCTAACTTAAAGTATTTATTGTATTTAAAAACTTAACCCTAAAAATTACACAGAAAAGACAGCTGGCAACCGGTAGGTTTCACAGGTACGACTCGTAAGGTGACCTGCGAGTCGTAATCAAGGTCTCATATCAGGCACTTAGAATTTTTGTACTTGACTGTTATGACCCACTGGTATGAGTCGTTGGTTGGGATACGACTCATATGCTCCTCTCGTAGTTTAGGCCTTCAGTTTTTTGTCCAAAATTTTGGCTCTCTGTTTCTTGCGACGAGTCCACCTATATGAGCCGAAGTGAGACATATGACTCATAGGGTGTCCCCATAAGGCTGACCTCTGCTTAGCAGATTTCTAACTTTTGCTCTCGGTTTCTTACTAGAGTATCACCCTACGACTCATAGCTTGGGCTATGACTAGTAGGTAAGCTCTTATATCCTGCACTTCAGCCAAAATTTGCAATTTTCTCCCAACATTATGTGAACCTACCTCTTCTGCAATAACAACACAAAAACATATAAATACATAAAAATTCGCATTAAGAACTCATGAAGTCCCTTGTTTTAGGCATGAAATGTACTGTATTTTGATAGCATATCAACAACCTCAACTTAGAATTATTGCTTGTCCTCAAGTGACGACTCAATCTAAATAGACAATGAGAAACACATAGTAGTTATACCAATGACATATACATCATTTACTCTAATTTAGGTACACACTTTCATTTTCATGACCAGATTGCAAAGCTACTAAGCAAAACAAAAACACAAGGATATATCTGGCAACCCAACGATAATAAGCTAAGGAGAATCAACTATCTGCAATCACTGTGTTAGTCATATGCTAATCAAGCAGTGCAAATGCCCTCACAAAAAGAAGTCCCTCTTACTCACTTCAAAAGCATTTAGAGTTCAGGGACTGAGCAAGAATTCTCACTCTCACAAATGAAATTCATGAAAAATCACTAACACCATAGGCTTACCTCTGTACTCAACTTCCGAATTAGTGATAAAGTGGATTGGAATCACTTTAGGACTTAATGGCTTGTAACATAGGCTCATGGGGCTTAGGTATGGTATTTTAGGCAAGTAGTGACTAAAAGCTATCCTTGAACCATGTTTACCCATACTCTTACCTTCATGACACAACCATTTTTACCAAATCCACCCTTATTCTCCTACTTCAAGATTTCCTCGGGTGCTTTCATTCTCTTTTTTACTTGTGCCTTATTTTTGAACTCATTCTTGCTATTTTCTTCAATTCAAGGAACGTTTCTTTTCTTTTTCCACCCCGGTTCATTTTTTTTAATTTCTTTCTTATTTCCCAACTAACCACCCTATTTTTCTTCCTTTACCAAACTAAAAGCCACCCTCAACTTAGGCTTTTAGCCTAAGGTGAAGTACATAATATCTATTCCTCAAACCAGAGCCACTATTTGTAGCCACCCTCAACTTAGGCTTTCAACCTCAATCAAGGTTCACATGTTCAAGGATAGACCAGGGCCAATATCAAGGTATTTCATAAAACAAGGCTAAAATAGCTAGGTGTCAAGAAAGAATGAGTGCATGAGAGGCTCAAACATTTGGAACAAGTGGTTCACTAACACATTTGGTAGGTAATTTTAGGCAAAAGTGGGCTCACTAGAAGAACAAAGGCCTAAGATCCCTTCTAAATCAACCACATCACCAAACCAATTTTAGAGTAGCAAGGCAATTTCTGAGTCAACACATGATACATGAATGCAACAAAATAAACTCACAACACACATGGCATTACACACGCAATCAAGTATTGACTCACAGTTCTTGCTTCCAGTCTCAACTTACCTTTTCATTATCAGAACAAATATCACCGAATAATCAATATACATGATTGCACGAATAGCCAACAATCTCAAAAAATTTTGAGGGTACTGAATTTTCAACGAGATTGAAAAAGCATTTAAAAACTACATATATGCTAAAGGACAATAATATTATGTATCTGCAAATTATCTACACTACCTAGACAGTTCAACAGAAAATTAAAACATCTACAAGGAAAAACAAACACAACAAGAAAACCTTGGGATAAAAAATAAGGGGAGGTTGTGGACTTGAGGTTATTCAAACTACACCCTAATCCATAACTTCCCATACCCCACCAAAATTGAATACTTTTTCCTCAAAATAAAAACACATACTAAGACCAAATAACTGAGAGAGAGAGATAGAGACACACACACACACACACACACACATATATATATATGTATATTTATATATGTATGTATGTATGTATGTATACACACATACACACATTAAAAACCATCATTTCAAAAATAAAAATCCAAAACAAAAGTAAAAACAACATTCAACATAAAACATTTAAATATAACCAAAAATAACATACCAAAAATATTGTCTAACAAAAAGAACAAAGTACCCATAAATAGAAAGTAAGGGACGGTGTCAAAAAAATCAAACATAATGGTGCTCAAGCACGACATCTATCTGATCCTAGGGGTCCTGAGCTATGATCTCCTCTTCTGAAGTCTGGGCTGCAGCGACATGTGAACTGCCCTCTCCCTGTGCTAGCCACTGCTCCTGCTCTTTCTATATAGCTGCCAGAGCTAAAGACTCCTGTACCACCTCATCTGGTATCAACTCCTTCCCCGTGCTACTGGGTCATTAGGTCTAGGCTCTTTTAGCTCAACTCTGGCTCATCAGTCTCGAGGGGCCTATTCTCGTGGGCATGCGGGCGGTCAACTAACTAGTCAAAAACCTCATCACCTGTCGGTTCTGGGACTGCAATAGGGGCTACTAACATCTGCAATAAGTCGGCATTAAACTTGGCCAACTCCTCTATCATTGCGCTCGTGTCAGTAGGCTGAGCATCCTCAAGCCTCCTCTGGACTCTTGCCTCGAGTGCATTAACACAGGCATCTATCGCTCTAACCCTTTGATCTATCAAATGCAGGCGAATTCCTTTACTTTCTCCTCTGAATTGTGTAGGTTTGACAGACCCATGGTCCGACCTGGGCCGCTAGAGTTTGTAGCCTAAACTCTGTTGTAGATACCCTATGTACCAGTTCCTGAAAAGTAATAGTAAAGATAAGAGAATCAACATGCACAGAAGATGATGCTAGTGCAGGGGCACTAGAGGATGACACTGACTCAATCTCAATAGCTGGGGAAGGTTCTGTAGTAGCGAGAGTAGTACCGACGGTGGTTGGAGTAGGAGGATCAACAGGGAATGGATCTAGGATAGCCAGAGAAGATTCTCATGTAAGGGACACTGGGTTCTCATCAGCTTTTATCAGGCTGGGATCCATGGTGCGGTGTGGCCTCTATATGTTGGTCGCGGTGGGGGTCGGCACGAACACCTGTTGTACTACATAATCGGTGGATCAAAATCAGGGAATATCAGTGAGATGCTCGTTTGGATGACGGACTCGTGAATCTACTCAGAGATAATCCAAGCCCAATCTATCTTATAACTAGCTAATAACACAACTCGCTCCAGAGTGATCACATTATCCATGAAAGTGGGCAAAATGTGCCAATGGATAATCGACCACCAAAACTTGGCCTAGAAAGAGAGATGGGCTTTCACTATCAGATCAGTGTGATTTGAGACCCACTTCGGCTCAAAACCCTCCTCACATATATGATTGGCAATCCACTACAACAACTTGGTTTTGGTCCCATCGTCTTTCTCGTTCACTGCTTTCTTTATTTTGGAGATTCAACCATCATATTCTGTGGTGGACTGAGGCACTCTGTAGTTGGGACCGAACTGAACCCGTCGGATCGTCTTCTTCGAGATGTCAACATTCCGACCCCTGAACGAAATCACTCGTAATCGAGGTTGCTCAATAGCCTCTTGTACTTTTGTAAGCCTGAAGAAGTGTGGCAAGGTAGGAAGCATAAAATTCACTGACCAAGAAAGCGTTGTACTTGTCCAACTGTTGTGTATTCCAACGTAGTCCATTTCTATCTATCTCCGCATCTAACCCAGACACCTATCCAAATCAGAGTCATTTAGGCTGGATTCCTCATGGAATTATCTAATCAAATTTCCTTGTCCTTTTGGTTGTAACCCCTTGTCGTAGATCTTTTTCACTCCTGCATCACACTATCTGGGGTCGGCTGGGGGTTACAATTGTATTTCCTCCTTCTAAGCTTGTGACCCCTCCTTAGAGTCTGACTCTAACGGGTGTGTGTGTGTGGGGGGGGGTCATTTGCGGTGAGCCTCTTTCGGACCCATCACCATTGCCCTCCTCCTCAGACTAGGAGAGACTCTGAATTTCTACCGGGGCCATAGTAGTGCGACCTCGAGTTTGAGTCACATTTGCCTCAGGGTCTATTCTTACTCTGTGGACTTCCACAGAGCTTTCTGATTATTGAGTTCTAGAGAACTCGTCAATCAACCTCCTTTGAAACATCTTGATCGCTCATTTGACCTTTGGAGGCATTACACATGAAAACCAACCATACATGAGCATGTGAGCCTCAAAATGTTTGATCAAGTAGTGATCACATATCAAAGGACCAGAAATAGAAGTATCTAAACATTGAAATCAAAAGAAAAGTCACTGATACAGTTGCAGGTTTTGAGATACGTGGCACAAGTATGACTCGTAGGGTAACCCACAAGTCATACAATAGCATCGTACTGCCACGATACCTGAAAAATATCATTCTGATCCCAGATATGAACCACGAGTATGACTCATAGGATGACCTACGAGTCATAGTCTGGGTTCATATTAGGAAACAGAATACAAATATATTTAAGGCAAATCTTATGAGTCCTTTACTATGAGTCGTAGAAAACACTATGAGTCGTAGGCAGGTCTCTTATGGTAAGTGTTAAGGAATCACACATGACTATTGCCTCCTACGAGGAACCACTACGATTCGTAGAGTGACCTACGACTCATAATGCATCTTCATAGCAAAAAACAGAAGGCATCTGTGATGACTACAACCCTGCCACAAGAACCATGAATCAACCAAATAACAATAAACCAACATCGAAGCACACACATTCTTTTTTGTAAAACTCAAGCACAAAAAGAGTTTTATATTTTGAGCATGTTCGCCCCAAACAAGAGTTACCCCACACAAATATAAAACTATTCCCCAATTTACATCCTAAGTTACCCAATGATACCCATATCTAAACTCATTTATATCAATAATAATTCAACTCATGGAGAATTAAAGACAGTTCCAAGGGAAGTACAAACAAGGGTAACATGTTTAAATACACACCAACAACACCATATTTCAACCACGCGTGACTCTGAAACTTCATCAACTGCAATCATGCATTACAATCAATACGACATCATCACACTCAACCAACAAAAATGATTGCACTAATCAAGATCATCCTAAGCAATATCAATTGACCACATACCAATTTATTATTCTTACAAACTAATTTTCTCATGTATATACACAAAATTCTCGCTACACACATGATTTCATAATAGTAAGTAAAATCACCACATGGGTGTGCCGAAATTAACCAAGGAAAGTTACCACTTGAAAGAGTGAAGAACGAGAGAATTGCGACGCTAAATCGAAAAGTAGGCCGAAAGAAACCTTAGAGAGTTGGTGCCAAAAAATGACGTGGATGGTCGGGATGGTGATCAGAATAGTGAATGGGGGAAAGGGTTTTGGGAATTTCCTCCGAGTTAGGGCAAAGAAAATGAAAATAGGGGTTAAATTTTATTTTGACCCATTTTATACAAAATCGGATCACCTTTTAAAATTCTGCTGATTGGGTCTAAGAGACCTCGACTACAAGTCATAGCGTGTCTTATGATTCATAGATCTCGGCCTTGTAGCAGACCTAAAACTTGGAAAAGATAGAATCTACACCTGGGCACTACGAACCCCACTTACGACTCGTAGAGAGCCCTACGAATCGTAAGGTTGGCTCATAGTGTGTGTGCCAACTTTCATTACTCACTGTTTCCCTCTACGAGGCCTGTCTACAAGTCGTAGTGGTGACTACAACTCATAAGCCTACTCGTAGAGGCTGTTCCAAGTGCCGTTGTCTCACATCTTTAGTTATTTACTTCCACCTGCAGATCAAACCTCAAAACACAAAAATCTTCAAACATCACAATTGAACCAATGTCTTTCAGATTCAAAACAAACAACATGTTACCACCTAAAAATTTTAAAAATCAAACAAGCTTGAAACAAATTAAACATTTTCACATATGCTTGGTTTGCCTCCCAAGAAGTGCCTTGTTTAACGTTGTGGGTCCACTTTGCCATTGTCCATCATCAAACATTTTCAAGGGCCCAAACCTCACTATTCAACTCATCCAGGTGTTTCATTGACTAGTGGATGTCGAACATGACCTCTGCATCATTGACCTTCAACTGAAGCTAACCTAAATCCATATCCATCAAAGCTCTCCCAGTGACCAGAAATGGTCTTCCCAATATGATGGGTACCTCAAAATCAACCTTACAATCAAATATCACAAAGTCCGTGGGAAAGATGAATTTTCAACCTTAAAAAGCACTTCAAGAAGTATTCCCTCCGACTTTTTGATGGTTCAATCCACCATGAGCAACCGCATTCTTATCAGAATAAGGGTGCCAAGACCAAGCTTTTTGAACACTGCAAGAGGCATTAGGTTAATACTTGCTCCTAAGTCGCACAATGCTCTTGCGAATTCAACATCACCAATGGTGCAAGGGATGGTGAATGCACCGGGGTCGTCTCGTTCTTAAACAAGGCATTTAGTCATGATTGCACTACATTGTTGAAGCTCTTGTGAGAACTCTTGGCTCAGAGTGCACTTCTTTGTCACCAAATCCTTCATATATTTGGCGTACCCAAGCATCTTCTCTAGAGCCTCTAAGAGGGGGATGTTGATGGATAGTTGCTTTAACATCGAGAGTAAGTGCTTGAATTTGCCCTCTTCTTCCTTTTTCTTAAGCCTTTGAGGGAAGGGAGGAGGTGGTTTTGTGATTACCTTGAATTTCTCTTGCTCTCCTACCTCTTGGCTTTCCATCCCACTACTTCTTGGGATCTCTTCCTCAATCCTTACCTTTCTATCAATGACCCTCTCATAAGCTTCATCCTCAACCATTGGCCTAGGGTGATCAATAGTGCTTTTGCTACTCCGAGTCATGACTGCCATACAATGCCCTTCATTTTTTGGATTTTGAACCGTGTTGCTTAGTAAAGTGCCCTTTTGGCGTTGGTTCAACTGCAAAGAGACGTGCCCAACTTGTTGTTCCAATTGCTTAATCATCATAGATTAAGACTCTATCTTCTGGTTAATGCTTGAAATGTTCGACACTTACTTGGTTTTTCTTCAAGACCAAGTCCATGCTTGTGCGAAGTTGAACAAGTTGTTCCACGATTTCCTCATTGACCGTTGCTCGCTCATTGTTGGTATTGACTGCATAAGAAGTCTTCATTGTACATTGCTCTCTTTGACCCCATGCTCCATTGGTTTAACCATTTTCTCCATCTTAGTGGATATCAATGCAAAAGGTTGGTCAATAAACATGCCTCCCATGATTGTGTTGGCGCAAGCTTGACATTCCCATCAACCGCTCGATAGAAAATCTTAACTAAGACACCATCAACAATATTATGATCGGGGACCATCCTCAAGCATTTGGTGAATCTCTCCTATGTTGTACTAATACAGTTACCCAACAATTGCTCAACATTGTTTATTTGATATTTGAGCTTTAGCTTCTTTGATCTTGGGAAATATCTTTCTAGAAACACTCGCTGAGGCTCTGCCCAACTTGTTATCATACCCGCAGGAATCTCAGACAACTGAACAACTGTATTGCCCGTCAGTGACAATGGGAACATCCTCAAATCAATGACATCAAAAGAAAGATTTGTGTCCCTACGACACTCTTGCAAACGAAGAAAACATTGTGGAGATAGTGATGGGGATTCTCTGAAGGTAGCACTGTGAAAAATCCACGGTTTTGGAGCATCCGAGAATTTACTGTCTGTCGGTAATAGAGGCAATACTATAGCACAGTAACGTCCATAGCCATAGGGATCAGGCGATATTGGTTCCAACCATAAGAGTTCCCGTTAAAATCCCTAAGTGGCGGCCTATTATCCCTCGGGGTGGATTTCCTTCTCTTCCCATATCATCATTCATATTCATTTCTTCCTCAACCGCGATATCCTCATTCACCTAAGCCATTCTTCTAAAAAGTCAATGGATCTCCAAATTGATCAGGGCTAAGGGATTGCCTTGGCTCCTTGCGTTGGGCATATAACCTAGTACACTTTACAAGTAGAATCAAACACAAAAATAAAAATAAAAGTAAAATATAAGAGAGTCTAGAAATTAGTACTTGAACTAACTAATAGTGAAATCAAGTCAAAGCCTAGCTGTATTCCCTGGCAACGACACCATAATTTTTGATCTGATGTTCACACTCCAATAAGAAAGTGGTCGCTTTAAGTAATTAGCCTAACCGAAGATTAGGGTCGAATCCACAGGTAATACAGGGCTTAACTACAAGAATTCACTATCAATCATTTCGAGTATTTATAATCAAAATCTCATATTGGGGGGGGGGTTGTGATTTAAGAACAAAAATAAAACTAAACACTATAGTATTATCTGAAGAAACACTCAAATTTTGGGATAGCTTGGGAATTGTATTCCTTACAGTTCGTTGACTCGATTACCCTAAACAACTTAACTATAATTGAGAGTTTGCATGTAGGATGGTAACTTGGGTTCTTCCAGCCCTCTTCTGAAGGTGAAGGTCGAATTTCGCCATGGCGTTTGGTCGGCAACCATGGTGTGCCAACTAACCATTACCTATTGTTCCAGTCAACCTCCCCTTGGTTAAATTAGTTGATTAGATGAGAACACATCAATCGAATTCTGTCATCTACTTATCTTTTCCTATTCATCACTACCTTGGTGGCGATCATGATAGTAAGCGAGGTTTGGTGTTAGCCACCACCAAACTACGATCAAAATGAAGGAAAATAAATAATACATATAAAACCCCATTCATAGAAATGAAATTAATCCAGATTATCTCAAATCAACTACCCATGGTTCCCACAACCCCAAGTTGTGGGTGCTAAGCTACTCATGGCTAAGGCAAAACCAACAAGAATGCAAATACAATACATAGTTGAGAATTTTACCCAAAGCAATGAAGATAAATAATACCACAAGTAGCAATCCACAAGATTGATAGATGGAGAATGATTACAATGTGATCCTTTCAATCCCCAAAAGTGGGTTTTCCAATAGAAAATAAAAACTTACACTAAAACCCTAAAATATTCTAGAGAGAATATTCAATGTCCATATTTTTGAATCTCACATCTGGTCTCCCTCAAATAAACCCTAACATAAAGTATTTACAAATTTTTGGCTCTGTGTTGCTTGCTATGAGTCCACCTACACGAGTTGTAGTGAAATCTACGACTAGAAGAGTGGCCCCATAAGGCTGATCTCCACTAAGCAAATTTCTGACTTTTGCTCTCTGTTTCTTGCTATGTATCACCCTACGACTCATAGCTTAGGCTACGACTCATAGGTAAGCTTGTATATCCTGCACTTTAGCAAAAATTTGCAATTGTCTCCCAACATCATGCCAACCTACCTTTTCTGCAATAACAAAAATAATATAAAAAACATAAAAAATAACATTAAGAACTCACAAAATCCCTTGTTTTAGGCATCAAACGTGTTTTATTTTTACAACACATAAGTCACGCCAGGGGCACGAAAAGCTCTTTGGAAATTGATTTTTGGGAATTTGAAATTGCGATTGATTTACTCTAAAATTGGGATTGGACCCATCTCCCACTCAATTTGACCTCCTGAATAAGAATATGAAGTCAAATTTTTGATATCGAATACATTTTGTGAGATATGTGAAAATTACGATTCTGAGCACTTCCGAGGCACATTTTCGGGCGCTTCTTGGGGTCATTTCAATATCTCCCCCTTGGGAACATTTATCCCCGAATGTCAAAGATATGTATATGAGAGATGCAGACATGACACTTTCAGCCCACATAAGGATGCAACAATGCACTTAAACATCATTTCAAAAATTTCAACATAAGTGTAAAATCATCATGAACTTGTCAATTTAAACATGAATGTATGCAATGACATAAGGGTTGAACTTAAGACTTGAAATCACAAAGGGGAATTATATCAATATGTTAGGCTAGAGTGGATTGGAAAATATTAGGGTATCACATTTGCATATCCACTTCGGCATCCCAAGTAGCACTTTCAATTTGTTGGTTCCTCCAAAGGACCTTAATGAAAGCAACTTCCTTGTTCCTCAACCTCTTCACTTGCCTATCCAAGATCTCTACTGGAACCTCTTCATATGTCAATTTATCTTCAACTATCCATACAACATCAAGAGGGACAATAGCTTTAGGATCACTTACACACTTCCTCAACATAGACACATAAAAGACCAGATGAACCAGTTCCATTTCTCTAGGCAAATCCAACTCGTAAGCCACCTTATCAATCCTTCTCATCACCCAATAAGGACCCACATATCTAGGGTTCAACTTGTTTGTCTTACCAAAACGGACCACACCCTTTAGGGTGACACCTTCAAATAAACCCAATCACTAACCTTGAATTCAAGATCCCTTCTCCTTATATCGGCATAAGACTTTGGAGGCTTTGGGCTATTTTCAACCTTTGTCTAATCATCCTAACCTTCTAAAGAACCTCCATAACTAGATCTGGTCCCAACATAGCAACCTCTCCAACTTGAAACTACCCAACCGGTGATCTACAACGTCTACCATAGAGAGCTTTAAAATGAGCCGTACCGATGCTAGAATGAAGCTATTGTTGTATGCAAACTCAATCAATGGAAGAAGATAATCCCAACTACCCTTAAGATCTAATACACAATCCCTAAGCATGTCTTCAATTGTTTGGATTGTCCTTTCGGCTTGGCCATCCGATTGAGGGTGAAAAGTCGTACTAAGCCTTCCTTGGTTCCAAGACCTCTTTGGAAGGACCTCCAATAATGTGAAGTGAATTGTGCACCATAGTCCGATATAATGGAGAAAGAAACCCCATACAACCTCACCATGGCACGAATGTATAATCTAGTATAATCTTCAGCCCCATATGTAGTCTTAACTGGTAGAAAGTGAGCCGATTTTGTCATCCTATCAACCACAACCCATATGAGATCAAAACCCTTTCTAGTCTTGGGCAACCCAACCAGGATTTGATCCAAAAAAACACAGGGAGGAGTTAAAAATCCATATTAATCTCTTCCCACTTTCAAGTAGGAATCTCTTTGTCTTGGGTTAGGCCACCCGACCTTTGATGTTCGGCTTTGACTTATTGGAAACTATGGCAACCTAAAACAAACTTTGCAATGTCTTTCTTCATGCCTCCCCACCAATACACCTCTCTGAAATCTCTACATATTTTAGTAGACCCGGGGTGAATTGAATAGAACCATGAGCCTTATCAAGAATCTTTTCCTTCAAGCTATCAACACAAGGCACACACAATCTACCTTGGTACCTAAGGGCACCATCTCCCCCTTGGGATAAAACCTCCACCTTACAATCTTTTACCAATGCTTTCAATTCCAAACAAAGAGGGGTCAAGATCTTGCTTAGCTTTCACCTCATCAACCTATGAAGATTTAGAACCATCGACAACATCAACCCTACCATTATCACCTCCTTCCAACCTAAATACCAACCAAGCCAACCGATGGACCTCCCTAGCCACCTCCTTGCCATCATCATCAACATGACTAGGCTACCCATAGACACCCTACTGAAAGCATCCTCCACAACATTAGGCTTACCCAGATGATAATGCACACTCATATCATAATCCTTAAGAAGTTCTAACCACCTTCTTTGCCTCAAGTTAAGATCCTTCTGAGTGAAAACATATTGGAGGCTCTTATGATTGGTGAACACATCAACATGCAGCCCATACAAATACTGATGCCATATCTTTAATGCAAATACCATGGTGGCTAGCTCAAGATCATGAGTAGGATAGTTCTTTTCATGCACCTTGAGTTGCCTAGAAGAATAGGCTATGACCCTACCAATTTGCTTTAGAACACAACCCAAACCAACTCTAGAAGCATCACAATACACAAAAAATCCCTCTAGTCCTTCCGGTAGTGACAATAAAGGAGCAGACACAAGCTTATCTTTCAACATTTGGAAGTTCCTCTCACACTCATCGATCCACACAAACTTAGCCTTTTTTTGAGTCAATTTTGTCATAGGAGAAGCAATAGAAGAGAACCCATTCACAAACCTCTGATAGTAACCTGCTAAGCTTAAGAAGCTCCTAATATCCGACTGGGTCAATGGTCCAGGCCAATTTCTAATCATATCCATCTTCTTAGGATCCACCTTAATACCATCTCCCGACACCACATACCTTGGAAGGAAACCTCTTTCAACTAACGTTCACATTTTTCATATTTAGCGTACAATTTCTCTTCTCTCAACCTTTGCAACATTACCCTCAAAATGACCCATATGATCCTCCTCATTGTGCGAATAGATCAAAATGTCATCAGTGAATACCACAACAAAGGAATCAAGGTAGGGTTTAAAGACCCTATTCAAAAGGTCCATGAAGATAGCCGGTGCGGTAGTCAATCCAGATGACATCACAACAAACGTATAATGCCCACACCTAGTCCAGAAGGTCATTTTAGGAATTTTACACTCCCTCACCTTCATTTGATGATACCTGGACCAAAGATTAATCGTAGAGAAGTCACTAACCCCTTGCAATTGGTAAATTAAATCATCAATCCTTGGGAGAGGATACCGATTCTTGATGGTGACCCTATTAAGATGCCGGTAGTCAACGCATATTCTAAGAGTTCCATCCTTCTTCTTCACAAATAACACCAGTACACCCCAGGTTATTGGCTAGGCCTCAATTGTTCCTTCAATTTCTTTAACTCTGCCAGGGCTATATGGTTAGGGGGAATAGAGATGGGTTGAGTATTACGAAGGAGGTCTATACTAAAATCTATTTCTCTTTCCGGAGGAACACCAGGAAGATCATTTGGAAAGGCATCACGAAACTCATTTACAACCAGAACCGACTCTATGAGAAGGACTTTGGACTCCACATCCCTGAACCTCACAAGGTGGTAAAGACACCCTTTATAGGTCAACTTACGAGCTTTAATACAAGAGATGAACCTACCCTTGACCACCACATCATGACTCTCCCACTCAAGGACGGGTTCATTTGGGAATTGGAATTTGACCCTATGGGTTCTATAATCAATAGAAGCATAGTATATATGCAACCAATCCATCCCAAGAATGACATCAAAATCAGCCATGTCCAACTCAACAAAGATCACAAGGCAATACTTTATGCAAAATGCAAATAGGACAATCTCTATAAACCTTTCTAGCAAAAATAGATACATCTATAGAAGTAGACACCTTATCTGACTCACATAACGATTCGGGTTCAATATGTAACTTTTTGGCAACAAAAGGGATAACAAAAGAAAGAGTCGCACCCGGATTAACCAACACATACACATCAAAATCAAAGATTTTCAACATACCGATAATAATATCGGGCACCTCATCAAGCCCTTGCCTATCATGCAAAGCATAAAATCGGTTGTGCCGTGGGAAACCATCTTGTTGGCCATCTCTCCCCAAAGGAACCACATTAGCACTTTGTGGATGAACCTCCTTACCTTGTTGCAATTTCGAGGTTAATCCAACATCTTATGCCCAACTTCTCCACACCAATAACATGCATTAGTATCCCTCAAGCACGGGCCACTATGACCCTTACCACATTTGGGACACCCACCATTAGGAACCACTCGTCAACACCTGGAGCCCTAGGAAAATCATTGGCAACCCTCTTTTGAAATGCATGAGAAGACCTTTGGCCTTGATGGAACTGGCCACCCTTTCGACTACGGATCTTCCTCTCAAAACGGCTCTCTTAGCCTCATGAACCCTTCTCTTTCTCAACTTTTGCTCCTCCATTTGCTCAGCATAGGTCATCAAACAGGATAAATCTATTTCATTAATCAACATGGCGGACTGGCGCTCCTCACTCACAAAGTCAAAAACACCCATCACAAATTTGTACATACAAACTTTGAGTCGGCCACCAAATGTGGAGCATATTTTGAAGGATAGTTGAACTTGATGGCATACTCCCTGACACTTATAAACCCTTGTCTCAAATTCATAAATTCCAACAATTTTGCCTCCCTAAGCTCAAAAGGAAAGAACCGATTAAGAAAGGTCGCCTTGAACTCCTCCCAAAGTACAACGTTGCTGATCCACTTCTCCTCTTTCCATTGATTGTATGATATTTGTGCTACCCCTTTGAGTTGGTAGGCCGCCAACTCCGCCTTATCCTCTGACCTCGCACCCATGATAGCCAAAATCTTATAAACCTCATCAATGAACTTTTGAGGGTCCTCACAAACCTTTGACCAATGGAATTCCGGGGGATTCATCCTCATGACTCACCCGAGATGCCGGTGTAGGAGCATGAGGGGCTTAGGCCCCTTGGTTGGCTTGGTTAGCCACAACTTGTGCAACCAAAGTGAGAGCATCCCGAAGCTCTCCATTAGCCAGTTGCCCCTCGGGCGTGCGAGATCTTTTCCCTCGTGTTAGGCATGATCTCATATAGAAAACGAAAATCATTGGGGGGGGGGGGACCTTACCTCAACTTCTATGGCACGATATAGAGTAAGAAGAAGGGAAACATTACCTAAATGCCTCACAGCCTCTTGCTTATAATTGTGGTGCACAACACAACCATGAACAAGACTCTAATCGACGTGGTGTATTGGACTCCGAGGATCTAACAAACTAATGCTGTAATACCAAGTTTGTCATTACCCAAGCCTAGGGCCTAGACATAAGACGATGCAAGAGAACCCGAATGGACCCCAAGCAAGCCTCTTAGCGCATCATTACACATCCTTGGTCGTGAAAACAATAAAATAGCAACAAAGAGTAGAAATGGGGATAATTGGGGCTAAGGGACATCATTCATATCATAAAAACAAAAGCCAAGAGAAAGTCATGCTTATAACATTACATATGACATGTCCAACAACAGCTCTACTACATAGATAAGAGCCGGGACCAAGACAAGCAACCAGGCTTACCCTCATAGTCAACATTTACATGAAAGAAAAGTAGTCCTATAACATAACACGAGACAATAAGCAATGTCCTCAGAATGGAGGACTTACCAACAAGCTTAGGTGGAATTGTACTAGCCACGTGGATAGAGATGCTCAAGCGGGGCTCCGGTTCCTGGTGACATCATGTAGGCATAGAGTATGCATTAGTATATTTGAATGTACTAAGTTTGTCGGATGCAATTCATCAAGCGATAAGAACCATAATCAAAATGCATAACATAAGCAATGAATAAGCATATAGCAATATAACATGTATGAATGATGCTTGAAGTAAAACCATGCTTATATAGAACATAATCCATGTGTAAGGAGAGGCCAATTTAGTGAATATACAAGGCCTACCACCTCCTTGGAGAGGCACATGAGGTACAAACCCCTTCATGTGGTTGATGAGGTGCAAACCCCCTGATATGGTTGATGAGGTACAAAACCCCCAACATGGTTGATGGAGTACAAACCCCCTAACATGGTTATTGAGGTACAAACCTCTCAACATGGTTGCATGGGCTTGCCACCTCCCGAGCGAGGCGATCGAGGTACAAATCACTCAACATGGTTACCCGGGCCTATAAACTCCCGAGTGACGCTCGGTCATTTTCACCACAACATAGAGATAATATCATATACATACATTCTTTTGATCATCATATAGTCATTCAACTCAAAAGGCATGCATTATACCTTCAATTCCTCAAGAAATAGTAATCCAGACATTTTATCAAACACTTGGCTGGTGTGTAGTGCTAGGGTAAAACCATGCTTTTTAAGAGTGGAATCGTGCTAGAAAATTCAATGTAAAACCATCAATGGATACTTGGTAAAATGCTTAAGCAATATACATCAAAGACTTCCATCAAATCTCACAATAGACCTTAGATTCATAGCTCAAAATATGCTAAAACAACCATATTTTCATGAAATCCTAACATAGTGTGCAGTGAAATTCATAATAGATAAGATCCATGAGTAACTCAACTTTAAATCATGCAATTTTAGGTAAAATAAAGCTTGGTATTTTTTGGAAGGAACCCATGAAAAAACCCACATACCTTGACTTTTGGAGAATTCTTGAAGAAAATTAGAGATGGAGACTTGAAGCTTGATTGAGAACCTTAAGATCCGAATGAGTCTTGAGACTTGAATTTAGGAGATGAAATATTGGCAAAGTGTTTGAGTCAGTATTTGGGAATGTCTTGAATGATATGAGGATGAAATAAGGCTAAGTATAGGCATTTTCACACATGGGAACACTTAGGCCTTAGGCCCAAAGCCTTGGACCGAGATAGAAAAACTGGACAAAATTTAAACTATGGCTCGCCCTTGGCGCGTCGTGCCAGGGGTGCCAAAAGCTCTTTGGAAATTGATTTTTAGGAATTTGAAATTGTTTTTCATTTACTCTAAAATCAGGGTTAGACCCATTTCCCACTCAGTGTGACCTCCTGAACAAGAATATGAACCATTTCGCGCACGAATTTTGAGATATATGAAAATAATGATTTCGGGCACTTCCGAGGCATATTTTTAGACACCTTTTGGAGTTGTTTCACTTTTGTTGATTAAAGTATCCAAGAAAGTGATTTGCTTGGGATGAAAAATGATTTTGGGTGCTAGCCATGCCCAGGGTGTGGACTCGGGGAGTGATAGGTGAAATGACCCCAAAAAGTGCCCGGAAATGTACCC
The DNA here is from genome assembly GCA_011800125.2 of Solanum clarkiae. Taxonomy (NCBI): domain Eukaryota; kingdom Viridiplantae; phylum Streptophyta; class Magnoliopsida; order Solanales; family Solanaceae; genus Solanum; species Solanum clarkiae. The sequence goes on from JAABOM020002906.1 coordinate 19,738, forward strand.
ATAATCATAATTTCTATATATCTCAAAATCCATGCGTGACATCAAAAGTCCGACTTCATATTATTGATCAAGCGGCAAACTTGAGTGGAAAATAGCTATAACCCGAATTTTAGAGGATCCGTAGTGAGAAATGAATCTCGCCAACATTTGATTTCCAGAACCTGTTCGTGTTGGCTCCGCAACGTGGAGTCGTTATAGAGCAGTGTATCTTGCTGCCAATTTTTCTCATTTGACTGAAGGCTTTTGGGTCTTGGGCCTAAGCCTTTCTATGCGTAAAAACACCTTTACTTAGTTATATTTAAACTCCATATCATACAAGACATTCCCCAAAATCCTCTCTAACACTTACACAAATATTTCACCCAAATTCAAGTATCCCAGTCTCAAGATCTCAAAGATTTCATTCAAGCTTCAAGTTCTCATTCAAATCTTCTTCACGGAAATCTCTAAAGATGATGTATGTGGGTTTCAACCATTGGGTCCTTTAACGCATGGTGCCCAACCTTCCTTCTCATATAAAATGTATGCTTTTAAGTTGATTTAATTACTTATTATGGATTATGACTATAACTACATTGGGATTTTATGAGATGTTATTCAACTATGCATGTTTTGAGCTATGAATCTAAGATCTATTATGTGATTTGATAAAGGGTTTTGATGTATCTTGTATGAGGGTATTACCAAGTGTTGGTGGGTGTTTTTACATTGATTTTCTCACACGGTTTCACTCTTGAAATGCATGATTTTGTACTACATTATACACCTGCCAAGTGTTTGATAAAATGTCCGGTTAAGGCTTCTTGAGTT
>JAABOM020002916.1:0-20546 GCA_011800125.2 Solanum clarkiae
CTAGTCAACCACTCAATGCCATCCTTGACCATGTTCTTCCAGAAGTCTACCGGAATCTCATCGGGCCCGATCACCCTTCCCCTCTTCATCCTACTAATGGCCCGTCTTGCCTCCTCAACTCTGAACTGCCTGCAATACCCAAAATGCCCTTTTTACAAATAAAAATTTGTTATTTATTTTATTTTTTGAACAAAAATGCCCTTCATCATTTTCTTTTCTTTTTTATTTATGAGAAGGGAACCCACAGTCACTACACTTCCTAAGGTTCACAAAGTAAAGCTAGCACACAAAGCACTCTTAAACAATCCCCAACGAGGAAGCATGTAGAAAGATCTCAAATGTGAAACTCCCCGGGGGAGATCCCCTGCAATTCTATGAATATGTAGTAGCAGTGTATAATCATTGACCAAAAAAATGGAAAAAACAAATAGATATTACAACCGAAAAATGGAAATTACGTCTTGTTGACCATCCTACGGTCCAAGCTCTAGTGGCAGCCATGGCTGCGCCAGTACCCTCACAATCTTCAGCATTAGTATACATTGATAAACTTTTTCCTTAATGTGAGCCCTAGGATATTTATATGATGTAGAGATAATTTTTAGTATGGTCTGTCAAATAATGATTTTTCTCACAAAAGACTCAACTTTATTTTGTAAAAACAAAGATCACCAAGCTAATAATAATCATTTCAAAAAGTTATTCAATTTTATTTCATAATAGGAAAGTCATTCAACGTTATTTTTTGTAATATAAGGTTACCCCACTAATGATAATTATTTTGAGAAGTTATTCAACTCTATTTTATAATTAGAAAATTACTCAATTGTTATTATTTCACCTACAAAATCATGTTGATTGCATGATCACAAAAGAAATTAGCCTATATAATGAGTTCATAACTTATTATAAGGGCAGATTTTGAAAGAGAAAGACAAATAGTATTTTTTTTCCAAATGTTTTCTCCATTGTTAAATTATTTTATTTTATAAGATAAAGAAGGGATAATAACTAATTCAGCCCTTAACAACTTGTTTGGACGGTGGTTTTCCCTGGTACGGTTAGTAAGAGAACCGTGTTTATTTTTTATTGTTTATTTTATGGTTCGATTTCATGGTTTTGTAACCACGAAAACCCTCAATTTTTGCAACCACCAATTTGGTGATGTACCATTGTTTTTTTCTTTTAATTGGGGGTAGGGGAAGAGGAAATGGGGAGGGGGATTATAATGTGGGGAATCGAACCCGCACCAACAAGGTGGGAGTTCAGGTAGTCAACCAATTGAGCTATTAAGATTCCCTACCATTGTTTATTTACTTTTTTCAATTATACTCTTACTTATACCGGAAAGTTGCTTCTTAAATGCAGCAACAAGCTAAATTTGCAAAGTGAACCTTAGTCCTTGATATAATTACTGGTAATGGATTTTAAGTCTTAACTCATCTCTTTTCTTCCTTCCATCATCATAGTGTCCCACCTATTGAAGCTTTTGGACATCTTCTAAGACATGTCTGTACCTTCTTAGGTGAGAGAGCCATCCTAGATGACATCTCATTTTAACCTTTATGTGACACTGTTATATGGACATGATTTTGATGTTTGTCTCTTTTCCTTCACTGAAAGGGATCAAGGCCTCCCTAATTAATTGGGTTGGGCTGTATATATCCGACTTTTAGAAAGCCAACATTTTGTTGAAACTAGAACGTTGTTTTTTCTAAATGGTTGACGGTAACATATGTGTTCATTTTTACCATGTTATTTTCCTCTTCGTGCCTTTCCTCAAGTTCTCCTCCCCTTTTCTTTGCCGTGAGGGGTACTAAAGGTTCATGTGGTAATTAAGTAGAGTTATGCTCGTCTTAGTAGTATAGGGATTAGTTATGAGTGAATCTATATATTTTTGTATACAAATATTAGTTATGTAGAGATTAGTTATTCATGTATTAGTGAGTCCACCTTCTATTGTGCACAAAATAAAATAATACAGTGATTCCCCAATAAATTATACATGTATTAGTTATGCGGGTTTATAAATTGTTAACCAAACGTCGTATTAATTTTATACATGAATAACTTATTTCCTATTTATCTACCAAGCATCATATAAGTTATACGGAAATTGATATGGATAACTTGTTTCTTATGTAGCTCCCAAACAACGCCTTAAGGCTCAACCCGTTGTGCACATATAAAACTCTTGTAATCTATCTCTGATTCTGTAGTTCTCTTTCAAAATTTAGTAACATTGTTCTTTTTCTTTTGATTGTGAAGAAAGGAATTTGATTAGGTCAGAAATTGAGATGGACAGGAATTATCGGGTGCTGCTCAGCCTCAGGGAGGCAGGGAAGGTGTTGCCGGAGATGACGATTCTGATGATGGGCGGACTTGGCTTCTGCCAGGTTCTCGTCGAAGGATTGTCAACAAGATGTAAGCTTGCTTTTTTTTTTTGGGCTGTTTGTTCTCGTGTTTTTGTTGATGATCTTGGATTTGCAATTTATGGTTCTTTTGTGTTTTTTCACTTTTATGAAAATTGCCAGTTAGGCAGAACCTGTTTTTTCAGCTATTTGTTCTGTCTAAACTCAATTTTCCAAGATAATTGGGGTTTTTTGTATTACTGCTACTAGGTGGAGTAACTGGTGTTTCTGCTCAAAATATTTAAATATTTTTTGATAACCGTGTTCTCCAAACTGCTTTCGGGCATCTTGTCTAATTCCATGGGATATTTGACACCTCCCATCAAGGCTAAGACAAACAGGTGAAGTAATCACCTTTATGTGTTTTGTATTTGCGGGAATTTGAACCTAAGAATTGAGAATGTTAATTATGCCTCTAGGGTGAAGTAATTGAAAGTTTATGCCCTAGTTTTTTTTTTGTATTTTCTTGACAACCATGGTATTTGGACTAGCTTTCGGACATCTATACTAATTCCATGGGATATCTGACACCTCCCATCAACAATACGTAACTCTATCCGTCGAGGTTAGGACACAGGGGAAGAAATCAGTTTGTTGCATTTATTTTGTCTCTACTGGAATTTGAATTTGAACCTCACGATGGTTCTCAACCCACTTTATTGACCATTAGGTAACATCCTTTGGGTGCTTTATGCCTTAAATATTTCCAATTTAGGTAATCAGTCGAGAGAATAGTTCAATTGGAAAAACCTACTTTTATTCTCTGTGCCTTACATTTTGTTTTAGATTTGTGGTGACGGGTAGCTTTGCGAGCTAATTGGATCATAACTAGTGATATTCTTTAGAGAAAACAAATTTGTCTTCCACAGCAGGTCATGATGTCAAATTATTTTTAACATACTTGAGAAGCATTTATCTAGATTGTGTTCTTATCAAGCCTTTAATCTGATCCTTTGTTGTATAGAATGGAGATGTTACAGAAGCATATTCCTGCAATACTGCGAGTAGTGCTCAGAATGCCCATGGCCCAGGTGAATAATGAAAGTTCATGTTTTGTATTTCACATTTTCACCTGCAATGTGAAATTAAGAAAATGATCCTGTCATTCTTCTTCTTTGTTTTTTTTGGTGTGGAAGTAGACTTAAAAGAGACTTACTTGTAAAGAGGAATCTAGAAATTAAATCTTGAGCTAAAGAGTTTTATTAGAAGCAAACTTTCCCTTTAAAGTGTTCCCTTTTTCCTTGTTATTTTTTCTTGTTTCTAGAATTCCTTTTTAAAATTGAAATTTGATCTTAAGAGATGACTATGGAAGCTACTTCCTATGAACCTACTTCTGGACCGGAGGATAGTGATGAGGACGCAGAGGAAGAGAAAGATGGGGATGTGTCAAAGGAGGATATTGGGGAGGAGGTGGTGGTTAGAAAGGAGCGAAACTCTTCTGTTGGACATGGAGAGAATGCCAAAGTTGGGGAAAATGAGGTAATTTTATAGTTGTAGTTCTGCCTTCCCATTTTATCCTCTTTCTTGAAAGCCTTTTCTTCTCTATTAGAGATAGAAGAGAAGAAATAGCATTATACCTTTGATTTATTTGTTAAAAATGATACAAATTGGATTTTTGCAATTGCTAAGTTGACTAGCAAAGCATAAGATTACAACGCCACTAATTTACATTTTGTTGTTGGACTCTCCCTTATCAATTTTCTTATTCTTTCTTATGAATTAATCACTAGTCACTAGGTTGAGGATTATAAAGCTTCATTTGTTTTCATCAAGATTAAAACGTCTGAATGTGAGTGCACATTTGAATGATCAAAATATTGTCCTAGTTCCGAACATTGAATGATTAAATACTATTTGTTGTTCAACATTTGAATCTGCATAGTTTATTTATTTTTAAACATAATAAATATACAGTTCAAATAAAAAAGTATTAAATATTAAAAACTATAAATTTAGTAAAATGAAATCATCATTTGATGAAAGAAATGAAACATTTATATTTGCTAGTGATAATGAAAAATGGTATTTATTGGTGGTAGGGTAATGGTTGGTGTTATTGGTTAGTAATTCTGGTGGTAGAGGTGGTTGTGTAGGTGAAATTAGTTAATGTTAGTAGTTGTTGGTGGTTGATATTATGTTGGTGGTACTTGTGATGATAGAGGTGGTTGGTACTAAGGATTAGCGATAATGGTGGTGGCTGTGGTGACGGTGATGGTAGTGGCAGTAGATATAATTATTTCTATGTGGATGGTGAGTGTCGTGTTAATTGACAGTAGTGGTTGGCAGCAATGGTGGTCAGCCATGGTAATGTGGTTGTGATGGCAAAGAAGGCTAGCAAATGTTTCTCGTTGTTTTTTTCCTTATATAAAATCATCTGTTTTGTTTTATTCTAAGATCTCTTTGTCCTAAAAAATTCTAAGATCTCTTTGTGTTTAATGTTAATATCTCTTACAATGTATAAATCTATATCCTTCTTCTAAAGCCATAATTTTTTGCAGGAATCTAGTTCCAACGAAGCTATTGGGAGGCCTTCAGTATTTTTAAAGTAAAAGAAGTAAGTCATTATTCACATCCATCAAATATTCTTTTTTTGTCGCTTTTAATTTTTTTTAACTATATTTATTATGTATTTCATTAAATTTTTATTTCCTTAATAAATGAAAATAGATTCCTTCCACAATCATTATTCTGTCTCGTGGTCATGAATTTATTTCTTATATTTTTTCCTCCCTCAGTGAATAATAACTTACTACTTTGGCTGAAAAACACTTTGAACTTGTGTTTTGGCTTTTGTTGGACAATCTTATCTTTTATCAATCTAATTTATTTAGTAAAGATGTAATCATTGTGGTGATGCTATTTTTATAGCCTGTTTGGCCAAGTTTTTCGGAGGCTAAAAGTGCTGATTTTTAAAAAGTAATGTGTCTAGCCAAGTTTTTGAGAGAAAGTGTTTCTAGAAAGTAATAGAATATGTTTCTTCTAAGCTAAAAAAAGTAGTTTTACTGTAAAAACACCTTTGAGAAAAATGTGCTTAAACACACTAGTAAAAAGCTTGGCATAACATTAATCACTACTCAAAAGCGCTTTGGCACTTGAGCCTGGAACTGATGAAATTCGGGGAAAACATGGAAGTGGTCACTATACTGGGGGGGCAAGACATGACCGCGACTTAAGTGTTAAATATATATTATTTCTCACGAAAAGTATTCTTTTTAATAGTATTTTTCAAAATAAACTGATTTTAAAAGGTTGATTAAACAAGATACGAATCTATTAAAAGTTTATAACATGAAAGTACTAATATTGTATTTACCTTTTCAGAGGAGATGGGAAGGTGGAACTCTTATCAAACAGTGAAAAAACAAAAAGAGATGCATGTTCAGTGGCTTTGAATTTATATTTATATATGTCTTAGCTTGTCGATTTTTATGTCCTTTTTGAAGTTTTACCATACATTTATTTATATTTTAAGATCAAAATTGCCTTAATGTTGCTTGTTGCTTGATATATGTTGATCAACTGAATTAAACGTTGATTGTCAAGTTTTTAGTATAAGTTAAAGGCGAACATTGTTTTGACTTCATGGAAGATGATATCAACATCTATTATCATAAAAAAAATACTTCAATATCCAATGATTTTTCACCACATATATGTATGTTGTAAAGTCTAACATATGATTGTGGTATGTGAAAAAAAGTTGGACATATGACTCCCTGAGGAGGTATGAGAAGTTGGACACAGTAGGTATGAGAAGACGTAGAGGTAGGCTGAAAAAGTACTGAGGAGAGGTTATGAGACAGCACGTGATACAATTTTAGCTTACTGGTGATATAATCTTAGATAGAATGGTATGCATGTCACTGATTTGGATAGAATATTGGTTGGTATTTGAATTTTCTCTTGCTTTGTTGTGCATTAGGTTTAGCTGGGAGTGTGATAGCATTGAATCTGTCATAGTATTATTGTAGATATGTAGTTTCATGCTTTTGATATTTGTTACTATTTGTTGTCTATTATGTATAGTTATTGTGTTATTTAGTCATTGTTAATATTCCTTTTCTAAATGTAAGGCACTGCTTTCCTTATGAGTTGATATACTTTTTTCTAGTGTCGTGTTTTTTTAGAATTATTTTATTTTGTTGAGCCTGAGTCGACGATATGTTTTTAAAGAAAAACATCCTCTTTACTTTTGTAGAATAGGGGTAAATTTTGTGTACATATTGCCTTCCTTTAATTTACTTATCAGATTGTACATGATATATTATTGGTGTTATAACTTTTGCCTCTAAAAATAAGTAATTTTCTTTTAAATTCATTCAAAAATAATTTATAGTATGCCTGTGGTTTTCAATGTCAATAACTAAAGCACACGGCCAAGCGATTCTAGTGTTGGATTGTATTTGAAGTAATATATCTTTTAGGCGGATTGTTACTTTTTGAGGAATATTAGTTTTAATAATAATTTTAATCATGATAGAGTAATCATGACATAAAATAGAACCATCAAAAATATCTATTATGATAAATAATGACGAATTATATATACGTAATATGTATAATAAAGTTATTCTCAACATATGAAAAATTATTTTATTTTTTTCATCAATTGCATATTATTTTTGGTTGTATTTAAATTTTTAATTTTTTCTATGTAAGATAATTGACTAAAGATTTTCATGTGATGCACATATAGAAAAGCTCTGAGACATGACAACTGATAATAGCTCATATGAAATGGTTTAAATTACTAAACAAACACTAGTATCTTGAACAAAACTCTATTAATAAATGTAGACAAAGGAGCGACTAACCGAAATGAAAAATCACAATCGACATAGAATTAATAAAAACGTAAAGTTTTTGGACCTATAGTGTTAACACTTGAAGATGTAAAGACAGTAGGGTACAAACAATTTTTTGTGTGAAAGTATAATGAGAAAAATGTAGTCTTCAGATATAAAGTATGATTGGTGGCATGTGAATTTTTGCAAAGACCTAGTATTGATCACATGAAGACATATTCTTTCACAGTAAATGCAATCACTCTAGGATATGTCATGGCAATGCATGAAAAAAATTGTACGTGCTTGATGGAGGTTGTCAGTCTGTTTATATGGTTCAGTAGATAGTAAATCTTTTATTATCCTTGAAGGAATTAAAATGCCCGTATAGAGGATTTTGAAAAGCTTGTCCACTAAAACTTCGAAAATCCTTTGATGATTTGATACAATAAAAACGAATGTGATATGATTGTTCTAGGAAGCATTTACTTAAAGAAGCATAAATAAATGTTTTTTTTCTTCTTTATTTTATTTATTTAATAATGGAAAATTTTTTGAAAAAGTATTATTTTTATTTTCTTTAAAAATTTATACTTTCAAGTATAAGTTTATAAACTCAATATTATTATTTATAGTGTTAATTTTTCATTGGCCACTCAAGTCTCAATCAATAATAGCTTTGTAGATAAAAATACTCCTTTTGTTTTAAAAAAGAAAAACTTGATTTGACTTGATGCGAAATTTAAGAAAATAAAGATCTTTTTTATTTTCTTCTTCTAAATTATAATTACGTTAAATGTATGTCAATTCTTTTAATGTTGTGGCTTTAAACATGCCACGTGAAAAAGTAAAATTAGTATTTTGCCAAAAAAAGAGTATGGGTCATTGTTTTTCAAAGAAAAAAATATACAAAATAGGTCCAATGTGAAATTATTTACTCAAATTGGACCTCAAAAGTCATTTCTAGTATCTTTGATCAAATTTTCGTTTTGCCCCTCTTGAAAATTATGTTGGGTCATTTTTAGATAAGTCCAAAAGTCGAATTTTGAAAATATCGTAAAAAGTTAGAGTTTTGCAAAAGAAAGAGTTTTAAAAGGCTTAAAGTTGAAAATTTCGAGTTTTGTGGTCATTTCGAGTTTCGAGTGTTGGAATTTGATTTCGTTGATTCCATCAATTTCAGAGTGGCGAATCTAGTTTGGGAAAACTTGCAGAACTGAATTTGGAATTAAAACAGAGATTTTAGGCTCAAAGTTACATTTCAGTTCATTTTGGATCATATATTTCACTTTGGTTAATATTCAGAGTTCGGAGGCTCGTATTGGAATTTTGTCAATTCCAATAGTTCTGGATGGTCGAACTAATGCTAGAAATAATCTCGTATTAGTTTTTAGAGTTTTCAAGGGCCATTTTGGTATTTCAAGTTTCAAACTAGTTTATTCGAGTTGCATTGGTAATTGAGTTGTAGAGGTCCCAAAATCGAATTCTGATGATTCTGCTGAGTCCGATTGCCGTTTCTGGTATGGATACATATTTGGTTTGCAAAATTCTAATTTCGGATGAGTTCCGAGTGCCCATTCCGAGTTTTGGTTCTAGTTGTGCATTGCTGGTGCAAGACATTTGGTGCAGCCCCCTCCTATCCTCCGCGTTCGCGGAGGTGCACCTACTCCTTCTCCGAGTTCGTGCCGTGGTGACTGCATTCGTGGAGGTGAACCTGTTTCTCCTCCATGTCGCGGGGCCCCACCCACGTTTATGGAGTGTCGTTTATGTCTGAACAGTGTCTCCTTTTAAAAGACGCGATTTAAACCTTTTTCACCATTTTCAACTCTTCAAGCTTCATTTTCAAGAGAGATTTCTTGGATTTTCAAGGCGAGTGATTGGATTGTGGTGATTTGGAGCACCGTAGGAGGGGGAAAGCGGCAGTTTCTTCTTGATTTTGAGACTTTATTTGAGGCAAGTGGACTTGTAACCTTTTGTTAAGTAGGGATAAACATCTGTGCTCCTATGTGCATGGATTTTAGTACTTTGGAGGTAAAATTATATCTTCGTAGATTTGATCATAATATTTCAGAGTGAATGATTGTCCTTATGATAATATATTAACTTATAAATTAATTGTGAATTCGTACACCATGTGATCTTGCGAATCATTTGCTATTGATAGCGAGATGGTGCTTATATTGTAGCATGATTTGATACATTGATACTGTGGCGATATTGAGACACTTGAGAATTATTCGATTTCTATTGTTGATATACATGATACATATGGACATCTTGCATACTCTATTTCCTTGAACCTGATTAATGTGTCATTATGATATGCTTGCTTGATGATCTATTGATGATAAAAAGCTGAAGGAAAATGGTTCCGTCTAGTGAAAAGAAAAGAAATTAAAAGCCGAAAGGAAATGGTTCCGGCTAGAAATGAAAGTTATTGCCGAAGGGAAATGGTTTCGGCGGATACATGGTCCATATATGGCACCCATGGGTTCCGACTGAGGCATATATATGGTTAGAAGATGTGTATCGTAAGGTAGACATGCATCACAATTATTTGACATAGCATTGTATCATATACATCTCATGACATCCACTTCATTTCATATCTTATCTGATTGATGTAGTTGTATATTGTTTATGAGATTGTGCATTTATTGTATCCTTGATCTTGTTGTAAGTTAGATCTATCTATATACTAGTTTGTTGAGATACTATGCTAGAAGATGAATATATCTATATTACTGTGATCTGTATCTTATATTTTGCTGGGTCTTTTCTGAGTGCAGAGTTGTAATTCGACGGATTGTGGTTGGGATTTAAGGAGTTACTTGTATTCTTCATTGCTTTTCCTTAGGTTGGTCCTATTTTTTGATACTCCGTTGTTCTGTGCGTACCTCTTGCTACATTTTTGTGGGTTGTGAGCCCGGTCCATCCTGCTAGACTTTTTTCTTGTTGGATCGAGCTTTCGGATTTCTTACGAAGTAGTTGCCAGTCTATGTCTTCTACAGACCTTGAGGATTCCATTTTATATTCTTGTTCTATTTGAGGACTAGACATTATGACTTGTATTTTAGTTTGAGTAATCTATACTTAGAGGCTTGTACATGTGGCACTGGTCCATGAGACAGTTGTAGTTTATTTTCTTTCGCTTATCTATATATTTAGACTGTTATCTTTTGATTTTAATCTCTATTGTTAAGTTGTTTGGATTTTGAGTTGACTCGCATTGGTGGATTGGGTGAGTATCATCACATCCGAATTTCGGGTCTTGACACTAATCCTTAATGGACCCATGTCCAAAACTATCTACTCTCTTAACCCACTCTTCCCTTTTATTTCGCCCATGACGTCAGTATAATGTTAGCACGACATCAACATGATTGCTATAAAATAATTCTTTGTGATACTCCATCGGTATATATATACCATATCAGTGTCATATAGGATGACTTCAATCCTCTGTAATACTCTGACAGTATATTGATACCAATAAAATCAGTATTGGCATCATATAGAATTATTATTTTTGTAAAGAAATAAACATGAAGCAATTAAAAAAAATTATTAAAGTCTAAAGTAGAAGAAAATATATTCATTATGATAATTATTGGTTTTTCTATAGAAATAAATAAGAAGTAATTAAAAAAAATTATTAAAGTCTAAATTAGAAGAAAATATATTCGTTTGTGATACTCCGTTGGCATATTGATACCATATCAGTATCATATATGATTGAAGCTTAACTCTCTTGATATTCCATTGGTATATTGATACCGTATCGATATTTTCTAGTTTTGGGCTCTCTTTTTTTTTTTTTTGAGAAATAGAACAATTAAAAGAAAATTATTAAAGTTACAAACTTATTTATTAAATACTAAATTCATAGAAAATGTGATACTCCGTCGGTTTATTGATACAATATCGATATCATATATGACTCAACATAATTCTCTGTGATACTATCATATAATTTTGGGCTCTCTTTTTGATAAATAAAATAATTAAAATAAAATTATTAATGTAACAAACTTATTTATTAAATTCTAAAGAGAAAAGGGTCAAAAATACCCTTCAACTTTATGTTATTGTTTGTCCTTGTCCTTGTCATTAGAATGAATTTATTTTTGCCCTTGCCATTACAAAATTTATCACCTATGCCCTCAATTGATTGGAAAGCCCCAAATTAAATAAAAATATCCAATTCAAGTGAGAATTACCCTATTTTCTCTTTTAACCTGAATTTGACCCACTAAATTCAATAAATTCATACCAAATTAATTCCAAAATTTATCTCCTCCAAATTCATCTCTGGTTGATAGAAATATGACCATTTACACTGTCGTATGGTGGATTTGGAGGATCGAAATGCAGCAAACATAATTTGTTAATAAATTTTGTCAAAAATATCGAAGTTGTATAAGATGTTGCTTCAATGGTGTTCTAAAGTAGCGTCAAAAATCTGGTCAAATCTGGAGCGAAGAGGAGCGCGACAACATGGTGGATGGCGGCAGCATAGTGGATGGTGGTTAGGCTATCGCCAGAGCTACCAACAACCATTGAAACAATTGGAGAATTGAAGATTTTTCTTACTTTTTCAAATTAATAACAAAAAATAATAATTAAAAAAAATACTTGTCCTCGATGAAATAGAAAATCATCTTGACAAAAATCTCTTCATTCTTCTCAGAAGAATAACCAGAAGAGGATGAAGAGGGAGAAGAATCATCATCATTGGAGATAACACAGTCTATGCGAACAAGAACGTTGCCAACTTGAGGAACTAAGGAAAGGAACCTTGTGGAAACTACAGAACAATGACCCAAAGCATTGATATCTCCGATTTTGTTGAAGATGAACTGGTGAATGAAGTTGGGAATCAATCGAAATGGTCAATGGGTTCTGGGCAGATCATGTTTCCGGTCAGATCTGACAACCCACTGAAAAAGTAAAAGGGTTTTATGAATCTACTAGAATAGACAAAGAAGATAAGAAGAGAAGCAGAATCAATAACTTTACTTTTCTTGTATAATACTCGATTCTCAACACAAATCATTCATTGAAAAATACCTCCCTCTTCTTTGAGATCAAACAAGAAGAAGAACAAATAAGATTTTTTTTAGAAATGGCCCAAATGGATATTGAAAATGGATTAATTTTAATTTGGGTTAAGACAGATAAAGGATTCGGTCGGGTTTTAAATTTTTTGGATGATTCAGATATTTCCGCCCAATTAGGGGCATAAGTGATAAGTTTTGTCAACGGCGAGGATATAAATAATTTTATTTTAACGACAAGGATAAAGTCAAACGATAAAACATAATTGAGAGGTATTTTTGGCCCTTTTTTCAATTCTAAATTAATAGAAAATATATTATTTGTGATACTCTATCAGTATATTAATACCAAGTCGATATCATATAGGATTAAGCTGAATCTTCTGTGTACCTTACCGGTAATTGATACCATATTAGTATATTTTATACCATGTCGATATCATGTAGGATTAAGCTGAATCTTCTGTGTACCCTGCCGGTAATTGATACCTTATTGGTATATTATATAGGGTGGACGTCGACATCGACATCAATGTGCGAATTTTAATGGTAAAGGAGCATAAATGTAAGAGAATATATGAATGTAAATAGTTTACTTTAAAGGAACATAAATTTAGTTTTTCCTATAATATTTGTTTATCTTTTATTGGGCCTAACTTCCCCAGACCCCACTCGTGGGATTATACTGGGTATGTTGTTGTTGTTATTGGGCCTAACTTAATAAAATTACCCCAAAAGGCCTAATTCGGATCAAAGTAGAAAAATTTACATGGATAAGCAAACATATACTAGTTGAATAGCTAACATAACTATAGTTTAAATTAATTACATCTCGTGACAAAGGTCTAGCTGTAATTATAATTTGAGTTTTGTATAGTTCGTATGAATTATACAAAGGCTATGTGCGAATCAAATCATATAGCGAAATATACAAACCCTGCGAATTATACAAATGTGTGCACAAATTGTATAGTGAAATATACAAACACTATATAAAAATTGCAAATTGTATAGTGAATTATACAAATATATACAAATGTTGCACAAATTATACAATATATTGTTATAACTATAGTTACAAAATTTAATTACTCAAACTATAGCTATGGAACATAATTAAGATTTTTTGAATGACTATATGCGAAAATTCCTCATAAAAGTATCATATCTGATGTAATTAATACATTACCCATGATTTATCACGCTTTCTTATTTTTTTTAATATATTTCCTTTTTTTATCTAATTGTTTTAACTTTTTTGTGAATAAATGCATTACTATCTAATAAACGTGAAGAAGCAAGTAACGCTTGGATGACAACTCCACTTGAGCTGTATGTTTTTTCTCCTTTATTATATACGATCCATAAAAAAATTATTTTTCAAATTTAATATTTTTAAGGAAACTACTTGGTGTGTCTGCTTCAATTGCTATTAATTATTAATTATTTCTTCGGCTAATTCAACTGCGATTATACAATATTACTCCTAATAAATCATTTTCCAATTGCTTCAACTATGATTTTACTATATCAACTTAATAAGTTGTTTACATCATGTAAATATTAGAATTAGGATAAAACAAATACAATAATTAACAATTTAGAATTTAAAAAAATATACTAAAAAATCTATCAATATCACATAAATCGAGATAAAAAATAACATATGTTTGGCCTATGCTGACAGAGATTCTTGTGGCTAGTATTTACATATACACTTTATAATTATTTATTGTCACAATCCAAAAATGGGCATGATGACACTTGTTCAATCCCACCAGAACAAGTCAGCCTTAACCCAAGGAGAAAAATAAACATAACGCACGGAAGTAGTTAAATAGAGTAGATAACTAAAGTTGAAAATTTACATAAACTTAAATACCACCCAAGGATTGGTTGTCATGTGTACAAGCTACTATACAAAAAATCAAAGAAATACAAGTCCAAACTGTCTTTCTTCTCGAATAGAACAAAGCACAGAAGTTATCAAGAACAAGAGAATCAATCAGACGACAACAACTACCTCTCTGTCTCCTGGGATGCCTCGATGATCAAGGAAAATAATATTCACTATCCGGGCTCACAACCTACACAAGTGTAGAAGCAAGGGGTGAGTACCAAATACAACACGGTACTCAGCAAGTCAACTAACAAAATAAAGTAAGTGTAATGGAATACACAAACTCTTTTTGTCCCAATCGACATCCATGACTATAACCTGCACAGAAAGTCAGTCCAACCCAACAACACATAATAATAAAGATAGTATTTCATAATATCAAAATTTCAAAACACAAGCTACAACTTACAAGAGATAACACAATCAATTACAAGAGTGACATCATGCTATACAAGAATATGCAATGATGAGATGCAATGGTTATGCAATAATCGCCGGCAATGACCTCAACATCATATCATCACTGATAATATCTCAACATCAGATCATCGCCGGTAAATACCTCGGCATAATATTATCGGCATCACAAAAGATTTCAACATCATAATTTCTCCCAGACCTCGGCGTCACAATATTACAAGTAAAGATTTCAACATCATAATTTCGTCGGTAAAGACTTCGGCCCCAATTGTTATTATCTTACTCATATCCATATCCATATCTAGAACCGATGCAAATATGTATGATATGGAATGAATGCACGTGAGATGAATTCCATAAATAATTTCACTCATAATCACCAACCACAACATTATGTCACAAAAACATAGAGTTCTCATCACTTAACCATATTTTTCAATTCAAGTAACACAACAACTCACATTCATATCTTAATCACCCCATTTCTTATAATATTAAAATATTTTATGTATCACACGTAGGAGAAAGGATAATTTGAGAATTTTACGAGAATTACAAAGTTTTGAAAATCCATTTGCCTTAGTCGAATCACAATCAATCAAGCACTTGAACCTTTTCCATTCGAATAGAATCTATAGCACCACGATGTAGTCAAATAATTATCACAATAAGATTTCCAAGCTAAAAATAAGTATATTACTATACATCTAGCCTAGGCTCGAACTAACCAATTTCTTAGTTAACTCTTTCCAAATTTTCAAATTTAGGATTAAGTTTTAATTTCTCCAATATTAATACAAACCGTAGAGAACCAAAGCACTGGGCAGAAGAGTGACGTTAAAGGAGAAACAAAACATATTTTATCCTAAATGCAACTACCCAGGTGTATATAACATTCTCATTGAATTTTGGTCTTAATTACCCCTGTGTAGCTCATAAGCTATCTTGCAACATTCATGTATATAAAAACAAAAATCCCTTTTAACACACATATGTACATCCCTTTTTCCAGTGATTAAATTATAATTCCTCTCACCCATTGAGACAAGGATTCTCATAATAAAGAATATTTTTCTCTAGTTTGCAGAACAACAAGTATGCATCAACTCTAATCCTCACAACTTAATTCAAAATATAGAAGTTATGAGAGTAATTATCACTAATGTTACAGCATTACACATCATTATTCAACCATTAAATATTTCTACCATAAAGTTCTTATTTCTTTTATTTATTTTGACCCATAAACAATGATAATATAATATAATATAATATACTTATTCTTTAATTACTTATCTCAATATATCAAAACTTAAATCATAATATGATAATTTAAAATAATAATAATAAATTGAAGTGGAAATTAACAAAAATTAGTGACCAGTGGACTAGGAGCAAATACAGAAATCATTTAGGCTCTATATTCTCTAATCTTTATAGTCAAATTGATATGTAGCCGTCACATCAGGGTCAAACATTCAACCATTTCTTCATAATTTGTTTTCCCTTTTTTTTTTTCACCCCATTATGCAAATAGTAATACACATATATGTTTATATTCCATAACCAACAATCCAATCAATACCTATAATACTTCAATAACAATATACTCCCTGGACAACAATAATCAAACATATAATCTATCTTCGCTCTTTTTCAATTCATTAGCAAGTACTGCCATTCCGTATATAACAATGAATATATTGACCAACAAACTTTAACAAAGCATAAAAATTAGGACATTTTATACAAATCTCATATTTTTTGGAGTTAATTACAATTAATATCAATTTTTTTCAAAATTACCAAAAATTCAACCAGTGATACATGTCGAAAAGGTAGGAGCATTAAGTGATTTTAACTATAACATATGGAGAAGTATGAATTATAATTTGTATCAATAGGTGTTGCAGTTTTATATCATTTATGAATTTTTATAATTTTTTAAAAGAGTCGAAATTATATGAAATTATGTAAACTGTAATTTTTTGAACCTTTTTTCCTAGTCTGATCCAAATATAGTTCTTTTCTCCTTTGTTCTCGTCTTTTATTATTTCAACAAATTAGTTCCCATTAAGAAAAAAAAGTACTTATCTACTCCAAATTTATTTTCATTGTTTTGTTAATCTGGGCTAGGATAATTTGTTCTCTATTGTGTGCTTACAGATAAACTACACCATGCCAACATGCACACTAGGCACAATAAAACTGAATGAGATTCGAAAGTGATGCTAGTAGACCATATGATACTCTGACTTTAAAGATCCAGAATAAATCGTCCCACAAGATTGATGTTTTTTCTGCTGGAAAACTAAGAGCAAGTCTCTTCATTCATCCATACATATATGTTTACATAGAAAATATTGCCAAAAATTAGAGCAACTGGAATGCAATTAGCGGCCTCGACCACAACCGTGACTGCGACCTCGTCCCAAAGGCTTTCCTGAAGAAGAAGGATCAAAGGAAGAGGACACTAGTAGATGTCCAAGCGTTAAGGGAATATAACCATACAATCAGAATGCATAGAAAATTTCTGAACGTAGTCTTTAACAATATGACAATACCCATTGTTGTTTTCTTTGGTTTCACCCTAGGTGTTCCTTCCACGAGCAGAGTCTCAAGATTTAAGATGTCAGGGAGGATGTAATATCGGATGTTGTTATCCCTCATACTCAGGTGATCCAACATCACTGGATTCTTTCCATTTAGCGTAATTTTGACAGCCTTCAGGTGGGTGTATGTTCATGCTAACATCCACACCTGTAAAAGTATAACTTCCTTTAGAAACTTCAACTCACAGCTCTCAATTTAGTCCAGTCAGTAAGAAGACAGATTTCATAGCCATTGTGCCAAGTTAATATGCAAACACATACTGATATGCTCAAAAACATATAAATATATCTAGCAATTGTCTGTTAGTACAAGCAACCCCTCACTAAATAAAAATCAGAAGCATGTAAAGGACAATCAACATAGAAAGGAAAAATGCATATAAGCCTCTAAATATGAGGAGAGTACTAGTATTTGTTTTTGACTACTCCAATGGTAAAACAGATATAAACTCAGCAATACAAATATAGCCATCGACTAAGCTTCTATGAAAAATTAGAGCCCATAGTTTGGATGGTGCATGTCTTGTCTCACCCTCATTCCTATTTTTTTCACAAGAAAAAAGGTTCTCGTATTGCCTTTCCCTTTTTCTTTTTCTTTTTTAAAGATTTAGATTTTATTTTGGAGGGGGTCGGAGGAAGGGGAGAGCAAAGGGCACCCCCTCATCATTGTTGCCCTACTTGTCCTTGACACTTTCGATGCATCCTGTAATCAGCACAAGACCTGGCACTTGACATAAAAAAGCCTACGTATGTTTGCTAAGAAACCATTATTAAGTACATCTATACTGGCGAACAAAGAAACTACATTATCAAGGGTTTTGGGGGGATAAACTTTGTAAAAAAAAGGGAGGGGGGGGGGGGGGGTGGGGGAGATAAAGTAACAATTTTATTCAAAATGTTTGGGCAAAAAAACAAGCTTGTGTACAAGTATACTAAAATAGTAGAAAACTTACATAAGGATGTGGTTTTCAATGAATGATACCCAATCTTAAATCTTCAATGCATAAAAGGATCTTATGGGTGCACCAAAAAGAAATAAGGGAAAAGAAGCTATCAAATTGCACAAAATCTATAGTATGATGAATTACATATAGCATCGACAACAAAATTACAACAGATAAGAATTATAAATGCAGCAGTAAAGTGTTCTGTCATAAAATCTGGGCACGACATTTATAAGTTGATTTCATGGCCACTTAAGCTAAATTATTATACATACTTGGTAAATAACAGGAGTTGGACACAACTTTAGCTCCTTGTCCACTTGAATCTAAGATCAGTAAACATTACATGACCAAAAGTGAATGTTGGAGTTCACGACACTACATATGCCATTCTCACACTTTTCACTAGTTTTGCACGCCAAAATATCAAATATGACCAGCCTATAGTACTCCAGTTGATGTGTCTACTTTCTGACCTTAAGTACCTACGAGTTTAACCTAAAGCTGAGAAATAATAGTCTATTCACACCTCACATAGACAGTGGACAATCCACAAACAAGTGAAGGCATCATGATCCTAGGTTTGTTGCTTATATTTTGTATAAGAAGAGAACATCATTATAGCAATAACTAGGTAATCAAAATTTTATACAAACGAAATTGATAATGGTACATAGATTTGGTCGATTAATGTTATATTTGTTGGGATAAGAGCAACCCATGCACATATCGGAAACAATAGGATGAATATGATAGCGTTGGAGATAGAAAATAAGATAACTCTTGGTCCAAAAAAAGCCAGCATAGAACTTTACACTTGTAGGGAACTTAGAACAATGAGGGAATAATGATCTGGAACCACACCAAGATGACATAAATTTCTAAAGAGCATTACAATATTAGCGACAGTCTTACAACAACAAGAAAATAGTCGGCTCTATGAATCATCCCTGATAATGTATTCCTTTGAAACTCATCTCGGGTTAATATTATACAACATAAAAATAATAAAAATATAAAAAGTACCAAAAATTCTTTACATTTTCTACTGATGCATAAAAATAATGGTGATAATTACTGTGAGAATTTAGAAGCATCAGAAAATATTGTTGGAAAACTATATGCGTAGCGGAAGCATATAAGAATCGTACTGTTTATCTGAATAATAGATAACACATACGTTTATGTTAGAACACATATAATCATGCTAGAACACATAAAACTTATGAAAGTTAATTCGATAAACACCTCTTGAAGCGTGACCATATACCCTCAAGTGAATCCATGATTAGACTGCAGTTCTGCAATACAGTGATCCCAAATCCCAAGTTCACATCTGAACTCTCTCAAAACTTGGGTGGGCAAACATTGAATAGAAAACCTAATTCTTTTTCATCCAAATCTCCTTTTTTCTAGATAAGGAAAACCCCTATTTATAAAGGACCTTTCCAAATCCAAAAGGAAGAAGGAAAACACTTTTCTTGAAAAACAAGAAACTAGGATTCCGAGCTCTAGATAAATATGGGTACTGTAGGGACCACGAAATTTATTGTTGTGGCTCCCTATTATGGAAATAGTTCAAATAATTAATTTGAAATCATTCTTACCATAATAAATTATAAATCATTCCACTAAAGATTCGTAATTGCACTCCTCTATTTATATTTTAAAATTCCCCATTAAACACTTATGCAATTCCCATGTTAAGATTACAGATACTAATCAATAAATTAAATTACTGACAAATTTAATTTAAAAATTAATTTTCTTTAGAGCACTGCTTAACTTATTTGATGTATCAGATTCATAAATCCACTTGCAAGGTTTGACACGATGAAAACTTATAAGTTTTTCAAGAGGCATGTCATCAATCTCTATATCGAGACATGGATTCCGTCAACTAACTTATTATTTCACCAATATATATTATTATCATCCAATCTACCACGCATATTGACTCATCTTCAGAATCTCACCTTTTAATAAATCAAAACGATGAATAATATATACAGATCATAATAGTTATATCAAGATTGAAAATATAAGTACATTTAACAATATAGAGAATATGTTTTCATAAGTTAGTCTAAAACAACTATCTCTACTTGGTCCCGTTCAATACATACAATATGCATTAGCACAAGAAGTTGGAACTACACCGTTCTCATAACTTGTGGTTTGTCCAATTTTCACCTTAGATTGTGAACGAAAAGCTTTATACTTATAAGAACCGATGATTTAATCTTCTGTGTATAAGCTAAAACTCTATACACTAAAGCATCTACTATATAAGTAAATGAACACATAAACTATTATATAATCTATTAAAACTTTTATTAAGATTGGATGAATTATTGTTCCATAATAGATACTATATCTAAACTCATGGTTAATAGTATATATTCCATGGTTAATAGTATA
>JAABOM020002927.1:0-20546 GCA_011800125.2 Solanum clarkiae
AGTATGTTTTAATGTTGCCTTGATCTGATTCTTCTATCTCTATTGTGGATTGTTACTGTCATTCAGGTTTGCATTACTACTTTACATGTCTTTTACCACTTTATATACTCGGTACATATATCATACTGACCCCCCTTATGCGGGGGCTGCGTTTCATGCCCGCAGGTACCAACGCACAGGTGAGAGACCCTCCACATTAGGATCCTTGTTTGTCGTTGAAGCGCCCCTTTTGTTTCCGGAGCCGATTTGGGTAGCCTCATATGTTCTAGGTTTTTTAAATGTATTGACACATGTGTATCGTTCATTACTTTTGTCTAGAGGTCTGTGGATACTTGTAGGTTACGGGTGTGATGTTTGAATGCACGGCGTATTGTATGATTTTGGATACTAGATCAGGCGGTGGGACCGCATTATGTACTTATATGCGTGACATGTTATTAGGCGGCAGGACCGCAGCGGTGACCTTGTCGGCCCACTTTTATATTTATGTATATATGTGCATATGTTTCGGTATATTCTGGGAGCTGCTGCAGGTGCGGTTAGTCAATAAAATAAAGGAAACTCTGCTGAAATTTCGGTAGAATTCCAAACTATGTTATAAAAGAATTTGGTTTAGTATGTGTTTACGTGCCCCTATCGGGCACTGGTCACGACCCCAGGGTGGGGTGTGAGACCTTGGGGTGCTCCAGTCTTGTTTGTGAAGAAGAAGGATGGATCGATGCGCATGTGTATTGACTATCGACAGTTGAACAAGGTGACAATAAAAAATAAGTACCCAATACCTTGTATTGATGATTTATTTGATCAGCTTCAGGATGCTTCTATTTTCTCCAAGAATGACTCAAGATCCGGTTATCATCAATTGAAGATTAGAACGGCGGATATTCCTAAGACAGTTTTTCAGACACATTATGGCCATTATGAGTTTCTGGTGATGTCTTTTCGGTTGACTAACGCTCCAGCAATATTTATGGACTTGATGAATAATGTATTTAAACCGTACTTGGACTCCTTTGTTATTGTCTTCATAGATGATATATTGATATATTCCCGTAGTAGAGAGGAGCACGAGCATCATTTGAGGATTGTACTTGGAATTCTGAAAGAGAAGAAGCTCTATGCAAAATTTTCAAAGTTTGAATTTTGGCTTAGCTCGGTGACTTTTTGAGGACATGTGGTGTCCAAAGAAGGTATCATGGTGGATCCTAAGAAGATTGAGGCGGTTCGAGATTGGGCTAGACCTGCTTCAGTTACTGAGATTCGGAGTTTCTTAGGGCTTGCAGGTTATTAGAGATGATTTGTGGAGGGGTTCTCATCCATAGCATCTCCCTTGACTAGATTGACCCAGAAGGGTGTGATTTTCTAGTGGTATGATGAGTGTGAGGTAAGTTTTCAAAAGCTTAAGACCTCATTGGCTACTGCTTTGATATTGACTCTACCCATTGAGGGAGAGAATTTTATTGCATATTATGATGCTTCTCGAGTTGGTCTTGGTTGTGTATTGATGCTGAAGGGGAAGGTGATAGCTTATGCGTCGAGGCAGTTGAAGGTTCACGAGAAAAACTACCCCACTCATGACTTGGAGTTGGCCGTTGTAGTGTTTGCATTGAAGATTTGGAGGCATTATCTTTATAGTGTGCATTGTGAGGTGTTCATAGATCATCGTATTCTCCAATATATATTCAACCAGAAGGATCTCAATTTGAGATAGCAGAGATGGCTAGAGTTACTTAAGGACTATGATATGACTATTCTTTATCATCCATGTAAAGCAAATGTGGTAGCAGATATCTTGAGTCGAAAAACAATAAGTATGGGTAGTCTGGCCTTGTTATAGGTTAGAGAGCGTCCTTTGGCTATGGACGTTCAGTCCCTAGACAATAGCTTTGTGAGGCTGGATATTTCAGAATCTGGTAAGGTTTTGGCTTACATGAGGCAAGCTCATCCTTATTGGAGCAAATTCGGGCTTAGCAATTTGATGATGATAATTTACGTAAAATTCGAGACAAGGTGTTAAAAGGCGAAGCCAAGGAGGCAATGCTTGATAGTAACGGAGTTTTGAGGATAAAAGGTCGTATTTATGTTCCTCACATTGGTGATTTGACTAGGTTGATTATGGAGAAGGCCCATAGTTTGAGGTATTCTATTCATCTAAGGGCTACTAAGATGTATCGTGACTTGAAGCAGCATTGTTGGTTGTGTCGTATGTAGAGAGACATAGTAGAATTTGTGTCTCGGTGCTTGAACTATCAGCAAGTGAAGTATGAACACCAAAGGCCTGGAGGTGTGACTCAGACGATGCCTATACCTGAGTGGAAGTGGGAGTGCATCGTCATGGACTTTGTGGTCTGTTTGCCATGAACCTTGGGTAAGTTTGATGCTACATGGGTTATTGTGGATCGATTGACTAAGTCTGCACACTTTATACTAGTTTAAACTAGTTATAATTCAGAAAAGCCAGCCAAGATCTACATTAAGGAGATAGTTCGCTTGCATGGGGTGCCTATTTCTATCATTTCAGATTGTGTTACACAATTTACATCTCACTTTTGGCGGTCTGTATAGAAGGAGTTGGGTACTCGAGTGGATCTTAGTACAGCTTTTCACCCTCAGATTGATGGTCAGTCTGAGTGTACTATTCAGATTCTTGAGGATATGTTGCAAGCTTGTGTTATGGACTTTGGTGGTCATTGGGATCAATTTTTACCCTTGGTGGAGTTTGCATACAATAATAATTACCATTCGAGCATTGAGATGGAACCATTTGAGGCATTGTATGGTAGGAGGTGTTGATCTCCTGTTAGGTGGTTTAATCCATTCAAGGTTAGGCCGTGGGGTACAGATTTGCTGAGGGAGTCCTTGGACAAGGTCAAATTGATTCAAGCTTCTTATGGCTCAGAGTAGGCAAAAACGTTATGCAGATAGAAAGGTTCGCGATTTGGAGTTCATGGTGGGAGTGAGGGTTCTATTGCAGGTTTCACCCATAAAGGGTGTGATGAAATTTGGAAAGAAGGGTAAGTTAAGTTCAAGGTACATTAGACCTTTCGAGATTGTTGAGCGTATCGGTGAGGTTGCATAGCAGTTGGCTTTGCCCCCTGCATTGTCTGGTGTTCACCCTGTATTTCATATCTTTATGCTAAAGAAGTATCATGCGGATGGTGCTCATGTGATCTAATGGGATTCAGTGTTACTTGACAAGAATTTAACCTATGAGGAGGAGCCGATAGCTATCTTGGATAGACAAATTCGAAAGTTGAGGTCAAAAGAGATTGCTTCGGTGAAGGTTCAATGGAAGCATCGTCCAGTTGAGAAGGCTACATGGGAGGCTGAGTTAGATATGCACAGGAGATACCCGCAACTTTTTGAGCGTTTAGGTGCGTTCTATTCTTTTATCGTTCGAGGATGAACTTTCGTTTAAGTGCTAGATGATGTAACTACTCGTTAAGTCATTTCGAGCACTAGAATTATTTTTCTTTCTTAAAGAACCCTTTTCGAACACTTTCAATGGTAATTTTGGACTATTTGTGTGACTATAATTATTCTAATGGATTAATAATGTTAGATAATTAACTTATGGGATGATAAATGAATTTTTGTCTTAACCCTAAGTTCCTAGACCTACGTATTAGAATTAATTAGTGGGAGATAAAAATTTGGGATCATAAGTTGTCATTTAAAAGAAAAGAAGAGGGGATAGATGAGGGTCATCTACGACATTCAACACGAGGAATACAACTGCTTCAGGTGAGTTTCAATTTATTTATTCTTCGAAAAGGACGTAAATTAGTTGTTATGCGAATACAATTATGCATTATTTTCTTTTTTTGAAAGAAAGTAGATATCAAATTGGGTCATTAAATTATCTTTCATATGTTTGGATGTTAGTGGATAGTGGGTCTTGTTTTGGAGTAATGTTTGAGTATTAAAGAACTAGAGAGAAACTAGGATTAAGACAATTCCATTTATAATTATTCTTGTTGTTTAGCACTTGTGAGATGGCAAAACTGCCACATAATTGCAGTAAGTGGTAATTGATTTGAGTTGAAACATTAATTACCTTGGTGGTCATTAATATTAGTCAGTGATGCTCATAATTAAGGTTAGTACTTGGGACAAATCGTGCCAATTTGTAAAGGCAAATGACGTAACTAGTTGTCTGGTTTTCAACTATTATTCATTGTTAGATTAAAGTTTGATAAATTGAGATAGGTAATAGAATATTAGGTGTATTGTGTTATGTGAATCTTCTTAGATTTATATTATTTGAAGCGTTTAAGACTTAACTCTAAGCTTGAAATTCGGAAATTGATTATAAGATTTAGATGGGTTCTTAGAATGAGCTAATGATATATAAATATAGATAGATGTCCACGAATCAATTTATTTACCAACATTGCATATTTCATAGATTGGGAACGTTCGGAAGCTTTATGAAAGGGCAAGGAAAAATCTTGAGAATTTATGACGCATATTCGGCAATTGAGGTATGTTAAGACTTTTCAGACTTTGTTAAAGGATGTTTTTTTTTTCTAATTTAAGATTAAAACAAAAAAAATAGAGAATGGGTAAGGGTGAAAGACAATGGTTTCGTACCAATGGTGTGACGGGCATTGGTGCGAGTACCAGTATTATAAAGGAAAAGTTTATTACTATAGATGATGGATTGTAATCCAAGAATGCCAAAGCATATGTGCATTAGCTGGGGTAGCATAACTTAATTTATTTATGTGGTTGTGTTTCTTTATTGAACCCGTATATTTGTGATAGTTGAGGTGAATACATGTTGTACCAATATTTGCTGTATTGTGATGCATTACCATCCCTATATGATTGACGTTATATTGTGCATATGGTTTGACATGAGATTGAGTGTGTGTTGAGATCACTGTTATAATCGAAGTTGGGCACGTGGAGATCGTCCGTGCTGGGGATGGTTGATTTTATGATAATGCATTGACATCATCCACAAAGACACTTAGAGACCGTCCATGTCGGTATGTGGACCTCGCGAGTCTTCCATGGGTAACAAACCCTCGACATCTTCCCGAGAGGTATTGTGTATATAAAATTTAGAGATGACTTGGCATTTGAGGAGTATCATTTCGTGGTGTTGCATTGGATCTCATTATACTCTTCATCCTTGTGGATGGTGCATTATCGGTGTTGGACATCATATGATATTTGATTACTCCTATTTGATAATTAATTGCTAAGTATAGTAGCTCACAAATTAGAAGATGATACTTTTATATATATATATATATATATATATATATATATAGAGAGAGAGAGAGAGAGAGAGAGAGAGAGACTCCTGTCACTACTTCTTCGTTGTTGATCAATGAGACATACTGAACAGTGACAATTATGCACATATCTCTCCTCTAGAGATATTTTGGTAATTTTATCAGGTGTTACCGTGCAAGATTTAAAAATTGATTAATATTGAATTTGAGGCTTGTAGCCATGTTTATGAGTTGAGAATTTCTTTATATATATGTTTGTTGCTTTTGAATTCATATACAAAATGTACACCAATATTGTCAATATGTTTGTGATTTGATTTTTGTGCAATCATTTACATTATATTTGTAAAATTCTTTATGAGTTTTTTAATTGAAGGATTAAGTTATCTATCAGAGAAGTAGGCAGGTATCATTAAAATTTCAATTTCGAACCGTGGCATCTGGTGCATTATTAATGACCAATATTGGCCCCCAGAAGTAATAAGATTGCTCCTCCAGAACCTCTATTAATTTTATACTATCAGATATGATATTATCAAAAGACTTTTTCAAAACTAAATAAAAGAAAAAAGATTCTCTTATTGTGTGAATTGTAGTATTACCCAGAAGACATACATTTTGGCTCCATTACTCATCTTGAATTCAATCAAAATAAACAATTTTTATTTTATTTTTTTGCTCAAGGATAAAAGGAATTAAAATATAACTCAAACACTAAAGAGTAACATTTTATGCTTATTAACATATTTCAAAATCAAACTCAAAATAATAATCTAAAGAGAAAAAAGAAAAACCATATATATTACTTTCTTATTTTTTCAACTGTATCATACATCACTTAATCTCAAGATACCTTATTTATACTATGGTTACAAAGTTACCTTAATCATGGCATAAATAATTAAAAAAGATCATGAGAAAGTCTATGAAGATGTGGAAAATCATGTGGGAGGTCATGGAGGTATGTGATCATTTTACATAATTGAGAAATTATTTGGAGTGGTATAATATAATTTTTTTGATAATGTTACGATTATATTTGCTTTAGTTTGAAGGTTTGTTAACAAAGCCAATGACAAAAATGATTAGAAGGTTTTGAGCCTATGATTTTGCAGTGGCCTCCCATGCAATTTTGCTTGCAAAGATTATCACATTTGGTATCATCAAGGGAGCCTGGTACACAACACCCAGTGTGATTGTCAGTGCAGCATTTCAAACCAGCTCCTTGGACCAAACCTGAAATTCGAATTTCGTTTTAGTAAAATTTATTACAACAATAAGTGAGGTCTGGGTAAAATGTACGCACATCTTATCACTACCTCATAAACATAGAGAGGTTATTTCCAAAAAACTCTCATCTCAAAAACCAAGTCTCATGTAGTTTCATCAAAAAAATTGAATGCATTGTTTAAAAAATGGTAACTACAATGATTTTTTTTTATTTGTGTGTGTGTATGCGTTTGTGTATAAAATTAAAGATGTAGTTAATATACGAAAATAACTTGACATTGTTTGAAATAAATAAATAATTAAACTAGAGACTAAATAGATTCTTAAATTTATCAAAGTGCAAATTACAAATTAAACCAGAAAGTAAAGGTAATGATTGAATTACTATAAAGTCAAATACCATGAATCAACAGTGCAAACATGTATTGTAATTAAATATACATATGTGCAATTATAATTCTTAAAATAGATATTTATACAGTCAGTTTGATTTGAGTTTTTTTAAAAAAAATAAAAAATAAATGTCTAATAAAATTTTATTGATTTTGAGGATCAAACCCAAACCAAATGAAAGAAGTGTTTTTATTTTTATTTTTAATTTTTGCAATTTAATCTGATTTGATTTGATTTTTTTATTTTTCATAAAATAACTAAGTTATTAATGATTAATTGTAGATATACGGGGTGAAAGAAGAAACATAATGAATAGGACACCATAAAGAAATTTTGAGACGCTTGACTTCGTCATTTTTTTTTTTCAATATTTTGAGGTTACTAAATGTGCCGACAATTAGTAATTCTTTCACTTAATTTATAGAGGTGGATTCATAATATTTATGGAAAATTATTGTTAGTTCTATTCTATATTTATTGTGTGTCTAGGAGGATTTTATGGGATATCATTTATTTTTCAACACCCTCCTCTTTAGTTTTGATAAAATTTATTTTAAAATTTTAATATTGTTAAAATATGGCAACATATATCTAGAGAAATGTATATTATTTACAAAATATTGGTTGCAATTTTACATATTGTTCAAATATGAAAGCATATATTGAATTAATTTGGACCACAAAACTATACGCTACATTTCTAAATAGATATCATATCATTCATTTTGTGTAATTAGTACATGCCATAGAGAGGAAGGAAGAGCAAAAGAAATAGCACCTAGTGACACACCTAAATTATACCACTCTTATTAAGTAGTATAAAATGAGTGTTGTTCAAATATAAAATTTAATCAAGATCAGAATTTAATTCACCAGGAATATAATTCAAATCTAGATTTATTATGCGTTTTTGTACTTTTAGTTAGATTATTATTCTCAAAAAAATAAAATTTTGCAGAGAAATAACTATAAACTAACTAATAGAAACTAATAAAATTGTTAACTTCAAGTGTTTAAATCAATAGAAGATGAAACTATAGGGTATTATGATCCCCATGAATTCATAACTTAGTATGACTATGTAATAGTAGCCTTATCGGAAAGATCACAATCTTTTGAAAGAATTATAACTCTTTAAAAAAGTCCTAACCTTTTGGAAAAAAGTCACACTCCTTTGAAAAAAAGCACAAGTTTTCATTTTTCATTCACACTTTTTAAAACTCTAACATTTTCCTGCCGAGATTTCTATCTATTTTAAGATGTCACTCCTGTTTTAGGTTTATTCTCTCCCCCCTTCCCTCCTTCCCCCCATAAAAAAAAAATTACTTCATTTAAATTAAAATTTTAGACTTTTGAACTTCTTATTTTATTTTTATACCCACAGTATAACGTAATGCTTATGTAAAATGTGCATGAAGTGAAAATTAAATATAGCCATAACAGTAAATACATCAGCATAAAACTGTAATTTCAAGTGATTAGGCTTAATTAACTAGTTGAACTTGCACATCAGAATTGGTCCAACAAGTAACAAGAGAACGTGCTTCTCTTAGGGTTGAGGTGAAGGCAGAATTCTATGATTTAACAAAATATACACAAAGAACATGACATAAATTCATAAAGTAGATGCATGCTTCCATATAGCTTGTAGGGACACTGGAACCTATATATACGTAAAACAACAAACCCAGTATAATCTCATACTGAAATCTATGTATCGATAAGAAAATAACACCCGTAAAAAACCTCTCAACGATATACACTAGCAAGATATCTATTTATCTAGATGAATTTAGGTGCTCCATTTGGGCCTCGAATGGGGCCATTTGAATACTCGAATGGTAGCTATTATTTGTACACGAACTCCGCTAAAGGGGAAAAACTAGTTCTACTGACCCCCCCCCCCCAAAAAAAAAAAAAAAAAAACTCCAACACACAGGACTACAACATATCCTCTAGGACATGAATAGTACACTCTGACTGTCCATTTGTCTAAGGTTGAAATGTAGTGCTAAGGTCCACCCGGGTGCCTAACTCCCTCTCAAAAGCTCTCCAGAAGCTAGATGTGAACTTTGGCCTCGATCTGAGATAATACCCACAGACACCCCATGTAAGCAGACCACCTAATGAAATATAAACTCGAGCTAGCTGCTCTGTACTATAACTAGACCGCATGGGGAGGAAATGGGTAGATTTTGTCAATCGATTAACCCATATATTATCAATGGCCCTTGAAGTCGGGGTAGCCCTGTCACAAAATCCATCGTAATTCGCTCCTATTTCCACTTAGGAATGAGTAGTCTCTGAAATTCCCCACGAAGTCTCTAGTGCTCGATCTTCACCTACTGGTAGCTAAGGCAGTGAGACTTTCACGATCCAAAATGAAGTCATGATTAAAAGGACACTTAATTCCAAACCCAATGATAAAGTATACTTAAAGGAGGAACCCCAATAAGTAATTAGTCATTACATAATATGATAAATCACCCATAAAAAATTAATCCAGAAGCTGGTATCATGAGTGTAGAGAACATCTAATACATAAATGAGTGAATAAGTACATTACAGCCTTCGAACAGAATAAAGACCATACAACTAGGATAAAATATAATGGAACTTGAAGCCCTTGAGTCTCACCATTAGATAGTCTGAACAGACTATGCGAACAAATCAACTACTGCATGGGTAATCTGACAAGAATCTAAGGGGAGGAAAGAAGTAGGGTGAGTACACATAATATGTACCCAGCAGGTTTAACCGACTGGGAATCAGAAATTGAATAAATTATGAAATAATATATGAACGCTCCCACTTGCAATAGGAAATCAATCCGGCATCGGTGCCGCCAATTTATATAGAACATCTCAAATAGAGTAAAAATATGATCTCAATTAAACAAATCCAAGACAACCATAAGTAATACAATGATATGATATGCAATGCAATGAAAGGTGGAATTAAAACTGTCGCACAACCTATCAAATACAATATCAATATATCATCTTCCTTGCCACCTAATTCGTGGTCAAGGACTCATAATAATAGTCTCAATATATCAAGTACCTTTCCGCCTAAGTGAGTGTGGTCAACGACTCATGATACGAATCTTAACGTATCAACTACCTTGCCACCCAAGTGAGAGTGGTCTAGGATTCATGATAAGAATCTCAACGTTTCAACTACTTTGCCACCTAAATAAATGTGGTCAAGGACTCATGACACGAAGCACCATTTACAACATCTCAAAATATCATGACATAAAGTATGAGGATGTATGCAATCAATACACAACTATGAAAGCAATATTTCACTCAATAAATATAATAATTATCAAAGTTTTCCAAGTTAGCAATTATATATTCACCCTCTTTTATGCATATTGGGATAAAATTCTCCTTTAAAATATTTCACCACCTTTTAGTAACTTTATTTTTTTTAAGCAAATCATGGTCCTCAATATATATCATAATTATCTGTCTTTTGTAACATGTCATATTCACACTATTCTCAATTTAGGATTTCACATGCTCTCGAAGCAACACATAGACAATTAAAGTCCTCATACTAGCATCACAATAAGAATTATCAACCCAAAACATGACACGATCTCATCCTATAGATTATAACATAAGAAATTTAATAACTCAATCCCAATCTCAAAGAAGGATAGACAAACCTACCTCAATGCCGGGACTGCAGAAATAGTATATATATATATATTTGCTGAACATGAGATCAAAATCAATTACATAGGCCCTAAGCATATCCTTCAACACCTGAATAGTCTGCTTGGACTGGCCATCGGTCTGGGGATGAAATGCTAAGCTCATGTCTAACCATGTACCTAAACCATGCTACAACCTTCCAAAAGTGAGAGGTGAACACCAAACCTCGATATGATACAATAGAGATAGGCACCCCGTGTAATCTAATAATGTCACGTATATAGATTTTAGCTAGTTGTTCTGTACTGTGGTTAGTATTCACCAGGATAAAGTGAGCTGATTTGGTCAACCTATCTACAATCACCCAAACTGAGTCAAACTTACCCAATGTCACGGGTAATCCAGTCACAAAATCCATAGTAACATGCTCCTACTTCTACTCAGGAATAGGCATCCTCCGCATCGAACCTCTTGGTTTTTGATGCTCAGCCTTAACCTGCTGGCAATTCAGACATTTAGCCACGAACTCCACAATGTCCCTTTTCATCTCAGACCACCAATAATGTTGCTTTAGGTCATGAAATATTTTTGCCACACCTGGATGAATGGGATACTTAGCGTAATGAGCTTCTTCCAAGATCAAACGAACCCAATCACCTACCTTAGGTACGTAAATGCGCCCATTAATCCTTAACACTCCCTCGGAATCAAGAGAGGCTGACTTAGCTTCACCTCTTAATACTTTGTCCCGAATTACACATAATTTATCATCAGCAAACTGGTGAGCACGAATCTAGTCCATCAATGTAGACTTAGCCTCAATGAAGGCCAACACACTATGAGGTGGGGAGATGTCAAGTCTGACCAACCGTCTAGAGAAAGACTGTACCTCCAAACCTAAAGGCCTCTCCTCTGCCCTATGAAATGCCAAACTACCCATACTAGAAGTCTTCTGGCTGAAAGCATCAGCTACTACGTTAGCCTTGCCAAGGTGATAAAGAATAAAGATATCATAGTCTTTTGACAACTCCAACCACTTACAATTTCTCATGTTCAGATTAGGTAGAGAGAAAATATACTTAAGGCTACGATGATCAGTGTAGAACTTACAATGCACCCCATAAAGAGAGTGTCTCCACAACTTCAACACGAATACTATTACAGCCAACTCAAGATCATGGGTAGGGTAGTTTCTCTCATGAATCTTCAATTGTCATGAAGCATAGGCTATAACCCTCCCCTTTTGCATCAACACTCCACCTAAGCCTACACCAGAAGCATCATAATAGACCACGAAGGGCACATCTTCAGGTAAGGCTAGGATAGGAGCCGATGTCTATCACTTTAAGCTTTAGGAAGCTTGCTTCGCACTCATCAGTCCATGAAAATGTTACATCCTTCTGAGTAATTCTGGTCATAGGGGCTATGATAGAGGAGAACCCTTGTACAAATCGACAGTAATAGCCTGCTAGTCCAAGAAAACTACAAAATTCAGTTACTGAGGTGGGCCTCGCCCAATCACGAACTGCTGCAATCTTGGCTGGGTCAACCATAATGCCATCCTTAGTCATGACCTAAGAAAGATGCTGACTCAAGCCAAAATTCACACTTAGAGAACTTAGCATAAAGTTTCTCTTAATGCAACCTTTGGAGCACAGTTCTTAAGTGATAATCATGATCCGTCTCACTCTTAGAGTATCCTAGGATGTTATCGATGAACGTAACCACAAATGAATCCAAATAGGGTTTAAACACTCGGTTCCTCAATTCCATAAAAGCGATGGGTGCATTGGTCAATCCAAGAGACATAACCACAAACTCATAGTGCCCATACCGAGTCCTAAAAGCAGTCTTTGGGATGTCTGACTCCCGAAACCTCAATTGATGATACCCGACCTCAAATCAATCTTAGAGAATTCTGAAGCACCCTATAACTGGTCAAATAGGTCATCAATATGTGGCAGGGGGTACTTATTCTTGATGGTCACCTGTTCAATTGATAATACTCAATATACATTCTCATAGTACCATTCTTTTTTTTCATAAACAACACTGGTGTACCCCAAGACGACACACTCGGCCGAATGAACCCTTTCTTTAACAAATCTTCTAATTGCTCCTTTAATTCCTGTAACTCTACCGGAGCCATCCGGTAAGGGGAAATGGAAATGGGCTTGGTGCCTAGTTCCATATCAATAGCAAAGTCGATATCACATTCTGGGGGAACACCAGGCAAATTAGTAGGAAATACATCTATGAACTCTTTTACTACCCCCGTGGACTCTAAAGAAGGTAACTCTTTAGATATTTTTCGTACGTGATCCAAATAAGACAAACACCCATGTTTCATCATGCGTTGGGCATGAACATAAGAAATCACCCTCTTAGGATAAGAGCTAGGAGTGCCTGTCCAAACTAACTTAGGTAAACCAAGACATGCTAAGGTCACAGTCTTAGCATCACAATCAAGGATTGCATGACAAGGAGACAACCAATCCATTCCCAAAATAACATCAAAGTCTATCATCTTTAGGAGAATCAAATTAGCCTGGTTCTCCCTACCTGAGATTACTACTACACAATCCCGATATACCTGATCCACCACTAAGTATTCACCTACTAGGGTCGAAACACAAATAGGCACATCAAGAAGCTCACATAAACCATCAATATTAATAGCAAAATAAGTTGATACCTATGAGTAGGTAGGGTCAAATAATACAGATGCTGAATGATAACAAACTAGAACAATACCTATGATCACAACGTCAGATGTTTGTTCCTCAGTTTGACTTGGAATGATATAACATACTCGACGTTCACTGTTGGCCTGTGCTCTACCATGAGTGCCACCTCGAGCTCCACCCCTGGCACCTCTAGTACCATCCCTTGCACTCTGTGAAGCACCTCTAGTTGCTGGAGCTAATGCAGAGCAGGTTGTCTATGCCCTTGATGGAAAAGAAACAAGAGCACGCTTGGGGAAATCCTGGGACGTATGACCGAACTCATCACATATGTAACAACCTCCGGCCCTATTAGTATTATCTGCACTCGAAATAGCCACATGAATTGGTCTTCCCTGGTAACCCTGAGCGTCTTTTTTTGAGGATTCCTATCTTTGGGTATATATGACCTCTAAAATGACCTTGACAGCAGGACCTATTACTATTACCCTATCGTGCGTGCCTAATGCCTTCTATCATGGTGGCATGATTGACAATAATTTGAAAGGAACCACTAGATAACACAAGAGATGCAGTAACCTCCTGGAGATAGCTTGCGAGCCCTTTTATGAATCGGCAAATTCGCTCAAACTTTGTAGAAATACTAGACATGGCATAGCAAGATAGCTCGTCGAATCGTGCTTCATATTGAGACACAGTCATAGAACCCTGCTCCAATCTTTTGAACTCATCCTGCAGCCTATCACGAAGACTATAGGCTAAAAATCTCTCAAGAAATATTTGTGTATACTCCCAACTCATTGTTGGAGTATCAACAGGCTTTAGGGCCATGATTGACCTCCACCACTCTTTGGCCATGCTTGTGAACTGATGAGATGTATAAGCTACCCCATGGTCCTCCAGAATACCCAAATTGAACAGTCTATCCTAACACTCCGTCAAAAAGTCATATGCCCCATCCCCAGCTATACCATTAAATTTGGGAGGAGCCAATCTCACAAATCTTTCAAAATTTTTCTGCTCAGACAAAGACATAGCAGCACTGGCAGAAACTAGCGGGGCTGAAAACCTTGGAGGTGTAATAGAAGGTATGGAAAATGGACTCGGTGTCTGGAATACCATACTATGTCCCTAAGCTAGCTGTGAAGGACTAACAGGTATAGTAGGGGTTGCGATACGTGGAAGATTACTAGTAGTAGTTGGGTACCTTCTAACCTTTCCAAAAATCGCGTCAATAGCTCCTGTAATACTGGTGCACCCTCAGAGGTTGCAGGAGGCTGAACTGGATCCTCAGCCTGCTGCTCATGAATTGGGTCAACAATTGGTTCAGTTGAGGTCCCTCTGGTCTAACCTCATGCTGGTATTGCTCCCCTGGCCTGGCCGCGACCTCTAGCTTTGCCACAACGTCTGCCTCGGCCCCTACCTCACCCTCTGGCTGGATCTTGGACATTAGGTAAAGACTAATCCTAGTATTGCTAACTCTAGTCCTCCACATCTACGTAGAAAAAATGGATTAGAGGCATATAAAACTTGAATATGAACAAATTGCACGAAAGGAATCAATGAAAAGAGAATTCCTAATCAAGCATCCTGTAGCCTCTCGAAATAGATACGTACATCTACGTACTGATTCGCGAGACTCTACTAGACACCCTGCTCTTTAACTCGTTAGATCGGTGAACCTAGAGCTCTGATACTAAACTTGTCATGACCCAAAATAAAGACATAATTAAAAGGACACTTAATTCCAAACCCAAGGATAAATGACACTTAAAGGAGGAACACCAATAAGTAAATAGTCATTACATAATATGATATATTACCCATAAAAAATTAATCTAGAATTTGGTGCCACGAGTGTAGAGAGCATCTAATACATAAATGAGCGAATAAGTACATTATAGTCTTCGAACAAAATAAAGACCATACAACTAGGATAGAATCTAATGGAACTCGAAGCCCTTGATTCTCACCATTAGATTTAGTCTGAACCGACTACGCGAACAAATCAACTACCGCATGGGTAATCCTGACAAGAATCTAGGGGGAGGAAAGAAGTAGGAGTGAGTACACATAATATGTACCCAATAGGTTCAACCGACTGGGAATCAGAAATTGAATACATTATGAAATAATATAGGAATGCTCCTACCTGCAATAGGAAAATCAGTCCGGCATCGATGCCGCAAATTTATATAGAACAACTCAAATAAAGAAAACATATGATCTCAATTAAACAAATCCAAGACAACCACAAGTAATACAATGATATGATATGTAATGTAATACAAGGTGAAATTAAGACTATCACACAACCTATCGAATACAATCTCAATATATCAACTACCTTGCCACCTAACTCGTAGTCAAGGACTCATGATAAGAATCTCATTGTATCAACTACCTTGCCACCAAAGTGAGCATGGTCAAGGAGTCGTGATACGAATCATCATTCACAACATCTCAAAATATCACGACATAAAGTATGAGGATGTATGCGATCAATACACAATTATGGAAGCAATATTTCACTCAATAAACATAATAATATGAAATTTCTCTGAGTTAGTAATTATATATTCACCCTCTTTTATACATATTGGGATAAAATGATAAAATTCTCCTTTAAAATATTTCACCACCTTTTAGTAACTTTATTTTTTTCAAGAAAATCATGATCCTCAATATATATCATAATTATCTGTCTTTCGCAACATGTCATATTCACACTATTCTCAATTTAGGATTTCACATGCTCTCGAAGCAATACATAGACAATGAAAGTCCTCATACTAGCATCACAATAAAAATTATCAACCCAACACATGACACAATATCATCCCATAGATTATAATATAAGAAATTCAATAACTCAATCTTAATCTCAAAGAATGATAGGCAAACCTACCTCAATGTCGGGACTATAGAAATGGTGTATATATATTTGCTGAACACGAGATTGTTTCCTCTGTCGAAGCCACCCTAAGTTTTCTTTCTATTTAGTGTCTTAATATGAAACCAAAGTATTTAAAGGAAAAGAATTGTGGCAAAACATAGTGCGTTTTTACATTACCGGGGAACAAGTTTTGCATTACTAGGGAACAACTAAAGTGCTAATATTCTTTTGATTTTTTTTTCTTTAATAGGTGGACAAGTGGTCATACTCCATTAGGAATATTTAAGGACAATGCTTCTTCCATGTAACCCTTTTCCGGACAAAATAATTTTTGTATCAAATTGCATGCTTTTTGAAATTATAATAATTCAAGCATCACATGGAATGTTTTTTTTTTAAATATTAGCCACCTTTATCAACTTAAATAATCATAGCTATTGAATAGTCCAAAATACCCATAAAAAAATTACGTGAAGAATATTTTATAAAATAAGAGGATTAGTATTCTAAATGACCTAACGGGTCATTACAGAGACACATAGTCGTCAGAGATATCTTTCCTCATACCGTACCACCAGTAATGCTGCCTGAAGTTATGATACATCTTTGCAGTGCCTGGATGCATAAAATATCTAGAGTCATGGGCCTCGCGAAGAATAAGTTGAATGAAGTCTCAAACTCTAGGAACACATAGGCGAATGTCATATCTTAACACCCCATCTGAATTAATAGATGCCCGTGCACCCACACTTGGCAACACTAGCTCCTGAAGCTCACCTAGGGCCTCATCCTCAAACTGTCAGCCTCAAATTTGATCAAATAAGGATAAACAAGTCCTAACAAAGACTAATAACCATTCGGAGTCTGAAAGATCCATCCTAACCATCTCATTAGCTAAAGACTAAATCTCAAAAGCTAATGGTCGCTCTATAACTGCTAAGTAAGCTAGATTACTCTTACTCTTCACCTTTCGGTTCAGGTATCTGCTATCACATTTGCCTTGCTCGGATAATAGAGGATAGTCAAATCATAATCTGCTAAGAGCTTAATTTTGTAATGACCTAGTTGGACATTTTAGATTTATTCTATGAAAATTACTATTTTAACCTTTCATAAATTATTTTATGCCTATTTTGAACTATTTGTATTGTTGGAATAGAAATCATGAGTTCTAAAAGTTTAAAATATGAGTTTTGGATTATTTTTGGAATCTTAAGTTGTTAAAAAGCTGAGTTTTTTTTGTCATTTTGAGTTTTGGGTGTGGGATCATAAATACATTGATTTCATTAGCTCTGGAACATTTAAATTGATCTATGAGAAGTTGCAAAACTGATTCCCCAAGTCGCATTTGTAGTTGTTTCCGGAACTAAAGTTTGACTTTGGTCAAAATTCAGAGTTCGAAAGCTCGGATCAAAATTTTGACAGTTACTATAGTTTCAGATGATGAAACTAACAGTAGAAATAGTCTCATTATAATTTTTAGAGTTGCCGAGAGCAGTTTTGGTGTTTTGAGTTTTAAACTAGTTTATTTGAATTATCTTGGTAAATATGTCTTGGAGATGCCGGAATCGAATTCTGATTATTACGTTGAGTCTGGATCACCGACTTTTCTGTGAATATATGTTTAGTTTGTGAAATTCGGGTTTCAAATGGACCCTGGAGGTCCATTTCGATAATTCAGTAGTGCTTATGTGATGTTCGGGTGCAGGGTATTTTTACTCTCTGAGTTCACTGATAAGTCTCTGCGTTTGCGAAGAACAAATTCCATCTTTCACTGCGTTCGAGGACAAGCTTCCCTATTCGTAGTGGTCTATTGTGGTAATGCTCCACGTTTACAGATAATTATCCGTGTCAGTAGAGTACATTTTGTCTGAGTCAGTTTTAAAGATGTAAAATCATCATTTTTACTCCATTTTAAATTTTCAAGCTTTGAAAGGTAATTTTTAAAGAGGATTTTCGGAGAAATATTTTGAGTAAGTGTTTCTAACATTGTTTTTCTTAATTTTCATGGCTTTTATCTTGATTTTGTCTTGAATTTCATGATTTTGAAAGTCCAAAATTAGAAATTTTTTATTTATGATTTTGAAACAATAAATGGCGATTTCTTATTCGATTTGAACTCGATTTTAGTGGAATTTTCACATAAGGACTCAATTTTTTGGATAAAATCTGATTTTAAAGTCAATTTCCTGATTTGGAATCTTCAATTTTAGCTCTAGTTTTGT
The DNA here is from genome assembly GCA_011800125.2 of Solanum clarkiae. NCBI lineage: Eukaryota > Viridiplantae > Streptophyta > Magnoliopsida > Solanales > Solanaceae > Solanum > Solanum clarkiae. The sequence goes on from JAABOM020002927.1 coordinate 18,340, forward strand.
CAATTTTCCCCTAAGCCTATATCGTCCCAATATGGGTATCAAAATGCGCATCTTGATGCGTAGTATCTATTTCTGATAAAGATTGATTGATTCGAGGATCATTTGGGGGCTTGAATTGATCAAAAGCTTGTTCGAGTGTGGTTTCAACATTGAGGTAGGTTCGGCTAAACTTTTTGGGATTGGATTTAAGGTATTGGACATGTTCATGTAATAATTGTAAGATTTAGATCGAATTATGAACCAATGACATGACATGATAGAATTTGATGGCAATGTGATACCAGTTATGCCATAAATTGAGTAAATGGTGACCCTATGTAACACCCCACATCTTACAACACTAGTTCTATGCAAATAAAACATGATATGACTTTTCAAATTAGCGCTAATTTTTAAAAGTGCTTGAATCTCATGTTATAGGGCGATATGTGTGTCTAATGCTTAAGGAGGTCGAGTGTATACATGTTTTGTGTCAAATTGAGTAGATCACAGCCCTAAAAAAAAAGTGAGAGAATTGAGGTGCTTGAAACACTTAGGAAGCTAGCAGGTGAGTCACCTACTTAGTTAGCTTAAATTTTGCTAGCTAAACGGAGAAGAGACCTGACGTCGAATTTGTCCAAGTCTAATTATGAATAAAGTACGTGTTAAGGGTGTAACTTTAGCCCATGTTTTAGCATCATAAATGGACTATATCAGCCCAAGAGGGATATCAAAAGAGCCCAAAGACATCACAATTTCTTTGATAATTTTGGCCCAAAGCTAAGATAAAGGGGGGAAAATGGGCAGCAAAGGCCCATCAATTTGGAGCCCCTTAAGGCCCAAGTAAAAGGAGCAAGAAGCTGCATCACCAACTTAATATATTAAGTCTAAGAAATCAAAAGTAAGTTGGCAAAGAGGTCTTTTAGAAGGTGGTGAAGACAGCCCCCTAAAGTCACTTCAACTTGGACCAAAAAAATAAAAACAATCTGCTTTCTTGGTTATTCTTTGCCCTCTTTCAAAGTATAAAAAATAGGCCTCACAAACTTACAAGGATTCCTAAAGAAGCTCTAAACCTTGAGTGTAAAGTTAAGTAAATCTACTTATGCACTTAGTATGGTTTGTTTATAAAAACTAAAGAAATAAGCCAACTATACATGTGCTGGAAATTTTGGATAGCAAGTGGCCTAAGGATTATGGAACACTTTTCATGTTAATTAAGAGGTTTTTCTCTTCTTGATTGACTATATTATGAAGTAAGACTTATGTCTTTAACAAAATTTAGTTTAATAGTAATGTAACCAGGATGCTTCACCACTGTTATAGTCCGCAAAGATGACTTATTGTATGATATCTTAATTGTACTCAAAAAAGAAACTTGTGAGATGATAATTGGAAATTGTTGTTTCACAACCTTCACGTAATTTGGGACTATTTGTGGACTATTGTAAGATTAGTTTTATATGTAAAAACGTTGGATACAACTTGGGTAAAGTTGAAACAGGTTCAGGATTGTTGGTGTCGAAATGTAGCGAAGGGATGTAAGTTATGCCGCCTGTCCTAGTACTTCCAGAAGGCACTGAGGGGTACGTAGTATATTACGATGCTTTAGGAGTTGGCATAGAGTGTGTACTGACACAACATGATAGGGTAATTGCTTATGCATCTAAACATCTATGACTACATGAGAAAAACTATCCAACACATGATCTTGAGCTAGAAGCGGGTGTGTTTGCTCTGAAAATATAGCGTCACTATTTGTATAGGGTTCACGTTGACATATACATTGATCATAAGAGCCTGCAATACATCTTTAAGCAGAAAGACCTAAACTTAAGACAGCAGAGATGGCTAGAGCTAATAAAGGATTATGATTTTGATATACTTTACCACCCGGGGAAAGCAAATGTGGTAGCTGATGCTCTGAGTCGTAAGGCAATCATGAGTACTGGTGATCAAGCTGTGTAAATCAAGGAATGCTAAGGATATACATCAACTAGTCAGTTTGGGAGATCGCCTTATTGAAACTCCAAAGGAAGGGGTTATTGTATATAATGCAGTAACGTCTTCATTAGTAATGGAGGTAAAAAAAAAATAGTTCGAGGATCCTGTTCTACGATAACTTAAGGACAAAGGTGAGTTAGGGTATGATAAAGGGCTTTGACCTTACACAAAATGGAGTACTTTACTGCCAAAATAGATTATATGTGCCTGATATTAATGGATTAAGA
>JAABOM020002968.1:0-20542 GCA_011800125.2 Solanum clarkiae
TTACTTATCCTTTATTGATTTAGCACAGGAATTAGGAAACAGTAAATAATATGAGTAATTTTACTACATCACTTTTTGAATATAGCAATTACAATGTCTTGGAAAATGTAAAAAGCAAATAACTCCTATAATTAATGATAAGGGTAAACTAAAAATAAATTATCTTTTGATTTCATGAAGTGGACAAGTACTATTGGAAATTTCAAAATAGTATAGCGGACAAGAAAAGATGGATGGAGGGAGTAATAGAAACACTAATACTATGCAATATTGTCTTGTTGCTATTAATTTTAATATGTTTAAATTATAATTTAATTTAAAAATTTATTAAAAGAGTATAAGAATAAAAATATAGGGGCTCGGTAAAGCCCGCGGTCCACGTACAAATATGATGGGCTAGCTATTTTCTAGCCCATAAAGAAAATGGGCCAACTCGGCCTGGCTTGTTAAATTCCAAAGCCTATAAGGGCTAGCCCAGATGGGGTGGGCCGGTTCATATTGACAGCTCTAACGTCTTGCTCCGAACTCGAAATAAGGTGAGACCAAGTGTGTTGGAAATATAATTCAAAGAGCTTTAATTTGATACGCCGTGGGCCACCTAGTTCATTTTGTGCTAAGAGACATGCCCATTTAAAGTTGACTCTTCAATCAGTACTTATGAAAAACTTAACCAATGAAATTCCTCAGAGGTTGACTTGATGTAAGAGACCTATGATGGCCTTAAACAACATAAATGAGCTTGAATTGAAGGCTTGAAAGCAAACCAGGCTTGAGCTTGAAGATTCCATACTTAAAAAATTTTACGAAATCAACTCCAAGGAGGGCCATACGGCCCGCATCAAGTCACACGAGCCATGTGACTGGCCGTGTGACTACACTTAGGCCAACATAGTCATTTCAAGCTTAAGGCCATTAACACGGCCCTCCACATGGTCCTTGAAGTGTCACATAGCCTGTGTAGGGTCCAAGTGTAAAGTGCCTTAGCTCGAAACTCCACACCAAGGCCACACTCCAAAAATTTAAGGCCAATGTAGTACCACTAGAGACCACACGGTCCGTGTGACCTCACACGGGCCGTATACTCTCTCTTGAGACGACACTTGGTATAAATTTTATCCAAAAATGAAATCCTCAAGCTTCAATGACGTCACACAATATTCGGGTTATTACAACAACTCAAGTAGGTTATAGGAAATTCATCCTACGTTGTGCCAGTAAGCTTTCTTAACCTAATAGAGAAGATTGGTGGAGTTTTCTCATGCAGGTAGAAAAAGCTTTTATTTGTGTTGGTAAGTTTCCCAGAAACCTTCTCATACTCTCTCAAGATATGCATCATCTTGATCATAGAAACCCTATCCCCAGAATAGAATATTATCATATCATCACCATAGGGCAAATGGTTTATGTCTGGACTCCATTGAGGGAGCTCGTAACCGATGAAGTTCATGTCTTGGTGGAGATTGTTTAGACTCCTTGAAAGTACCTCAGCAACTATAATGAACAAGGTAGGAGATAGATGATCTTCATGATATAGCACCCTAGTGAATTGAAATAGTCCAAGGAGTTATCCATTAATCAATACAAAATACCAGTTGTTAGACATAAGCCTCCACACTATATCGATGATAACCTCAGAGAATCCAAATTTCCTCAAAATAGTAGTGAGGAATACCCAAGAAACCCTATCATATGCATTGGCCATGTCAAGTTTCACCACAACATTTGTGTTTTCTTTCTCTTGTTAATATCCCCTATAATTGCCTGAGCTAGAAGTACAATCTCAATTATGCTCCTCCCTTTCACAAATCCTAACTGGTTAGGTGAGATAATTTTAGGGAGCACCACAATCAGCCTCTCATACAAGACCCTTGAAATTACTTTATTAAAAAAGCAACTCAAACTGATATGTCTCATGTCTGCAGAGTTTTTAACCACTTTTTTTAGGGTAACAACACCAAGTTTGTGTGAGTTACATACCTTGGTAATTGTTGTCCACAGAAAAAGGTTCTTACCACCCTGGTAACATCCCCAGCTAGGATATCCCAACACTTTTGAAAAAACAATCCTGTGAACCTATCTGGTCCTGCTGCACTTTCCCCATTCAATGCAATTACTACTTGCTTAACTTCAAATTTATCTGGTAAATGCAGTAGCATCTTATTCTCTTCTAGGGTAATAAGCTTTGGCAGGATATCCACCATTGAGAAGTCATGATTGTTACCTTCCTCTCTTAATTTCTCTTGGTATACTCTTACCGCTTCTTCACAATCTGAGATTCCTCTGTCAATGTTTGCCCCTGCTCATTAATAATCTTAGATAGATCCAGCTTTCTCTTCATCCCTTGCACATAGGAGTGAAAGAATTTTATATTCTTATCCCCTTATGCAAACCATTTCATCCCTGCTTTCTTTTTCCAAAACTACTACTCCAGGGTCAAAATCTTTTAAGTTCTTCCTCTGCTTTATTTAGTTATGCCCTATTTTTAGGACAGGGCAAGATTTCAAGCCGAGCTTCTTTCACCAGAATGGTATCTTTCAATGTAGCTATTTGAACAAATAAATTCCCATACTCCACTTTGCTCCATTCTGATAGAGCCCTCTTTACTCTCTTAAATTTCGCATGAAACTTTAGAAAAGTGCACCCAGAAAAGTCTACTACCCAATTCATCTCCATCACCTCCTTGAACTCTTTGTGCTTGCACCAAAAATTTAGAAAGAGTAATTGCTTTTTTTGGTTGCCTTGCTACTGATTTACATGTTACATGAGCATGCGCATGATTAGATTCTTGCCTAGGTAAATGCTACACTTCAACCACAGGAAACACCTCACATAACTCTTGATTAAATAGCACCATATCTAGCCTCTCAAAGATGCAGACCTCATTTATCCTGCCATTCCACCACGTATATTTACTTCCTGAAAAATTAGCCTCCGTCAGTATAGAGGCACTAATACATTAAGCAAAATCTGTAGAATCTTGTTATATGAAATCCAGCCCTCCTAACTTTCCTCCTCATTAAGAATGACATTAAAATACCCACCCACCATCCATGGACAACCTGCTGTATCAGTAGCTTGTAAGTCTTCCCACAATTCTAACCTCCCTAATGCACTACATCTTGCATAGATTGATGTTACAAAAAAGACCAACTCCCATTTCTGAAATTTCATGGTTAAATGTTGATGAGAATCCTATAGAATATACCCTAACCAATCAGTCTAGAAAATCTAGAGTTTTCCAAAACAATTTATTACAGCATTTTAAAAACCTAATGCTATTCTATACTGATGTATCTCATTTGACCCCTAATAAGGTTCCATTAGCGCTATAAAAGAGTAGTGGAATCTCCTATATAGATCCATTTGTATCCCAAATGCATTTTGATTGTTAATGGATCTAAAGTTCCAAAATAGAGCTTTGTCAATCATTGATCACAACTGACAGTTCTTCCCCTATTACTCCTTGTCTGAACTTGTAGATGAACATTAGACTTTCCTCTTTTAGTAGTCAAGCAATCAGTATGTATGGGTGATAAAGCACCTGCCTTACTAACATGTTTGATGTTACCCTTTATTTCTTCTTCCTCCTCTCTTTCCTGCTGCCCCTCTAATTCCTGATCATCCTCAGCATCTGAGTATGTACGTTCCTCCTGTGGTCTAAGATTCTATTCATTCTGGTTTTGGCCTACCTAATCATTCAAAGATTTTGAAGTAGTGTCTTGGATCTCACTATTAATGTTTTGGTTCAGAAAGCTTCTCCTACTACTTCCAGCCTTACTCTTACTCTGTGAAATAGTTTTTCTTCCAACACTGTAGTTCCCTTTGTAGTTTTTGGTGGCTTCTTTGGTGTGACAATCGTTTTTGGAGGTGTGTCTTCCTGGTTCCTTGCTCGTTCCGAACCTTCTACCCCCTTTGTTAATTTCCTTCTTAGCTTCTTTGTTTTGCCCCTCTTGTGTTTATATTTGCTACTCATCACTTCCTTTTTTGGCCCCTAATGTGTCAAACTTATTTTTAATCCTCACTGCATTCCACACTTTGAGCACTTGAGGCGCTAGTCTGTTCTTTGCCCCTTGTTTCTTTTTTTTGTTTAATGAATCCCTCATCTTTTCTTTGCTATTGTTCCTTTGTTACATCGTCCTCCTTTTCAAGAGGAGCCTTCATATTATTTCCTTGCTACTTCTCCTCCTTCTTTTGTCCTTCTTCTTAGTCATTTTCCTTCTTCTTGTAAAGCTCTGGGTTCTTGACATAACATTGCTCTTCATCGTGTCCCTGCATCAAGCAAGTAGTGCAATACTTGAGGACATAGTCATATTTGGTTGGAACCCATTTCTCCTTCACCTCCCCATTTAGCTACTTAATCCCAATTTTAACTCATCTGGGAAAGTTTCCTAATAAGTTAACTTCGACTTTGACTCTGGCGCAAATTGGCCTTGTCTTGTTTTCCGTTGCCAAGTCAACTTGAAGTGGTTTCCCCACTATGGATAACCAAAAAAGTGGCAGCTTCTCCAAAGAAATTTGGCGGGAGAGACGGGAATGATATCCATGAAACTACCATAGATGTCTCTTCCTCTAGATCAAACATGGGATCGACCATGCAAAATAATATAGAACGTGGGCTTAGACAGTAAATGAACATAGTCTTCAAGGAGCGAAGCCGTAATCAATATGTGTCTATTACTTAGGAGTCCTATTTTGCAATCCCCTTTTAGATCACATTGTTTGGGAATGAGATTGCGTAAATAATGCATCTCCGACCACGCATAGGAGAACTTTCCAATCACAGCGTATTCGAGATTCTCCTTTATGATCATATGCTTAACCTCACTCTATTACTAAACAAGAATTGGCTCACCATGAAAGTATGAGATCTGCTTGACTGGGACAGGAGTCACAATTTCACAGGTAAGGTTCAACATGTTCACATACTATCTCTGAGGCACAGATTGACCAGCCACCGCGGACGACTGGCCAACGACCGTCTTGGCCATAATTCCGGTGACAATGAAAAAGAAGTTGTATCAGTAGGGTTTTTAGAGATCGTTTTAAAGTCTCGTTTCAATATTATAATATTAGATTAGAATTTTCTAGAATTAAGTGAAAACCGAAATTGTTTAAATTGTGAAACTTGGTTCACTCATTTCATGTACACAACAGTTTGATTTGGCTTTATGTCTACATGAAAATATGGCTGAAGATCATAAAAAGCAGCAGAAAATAATGGAAATATGAGACTATACTAGTAAATTGTTCATCCACTAGGTCAACTATTAATCGGTTCTGGCAACCAAGTTTGTAATCCATGATATAATTGCATCGGACATGCTCCTAGCCTAATTTGACCTTCTGAAGGTAATGGAATTGTCATAATTCCACTAGGACTTTACCTAGAAATTCATTTTATAGGTATAACTCCCCAGTTGACTCAAAAATCCACCAAACTCCCAAATAACACGACCAATAACACCCCAATAGTCTCGAGGTCACTACACACATGCTCTAATCAAACATAATAATAGAAAAAAAAGTAGAAATGACCTAGAGGGGTATTACAACATCCCCTACTAATAAGACTAATAAGTAATCACGGGGCCTCTCCCCAAGCATCCAAAGTCAATCGAGTCCTCAACCCTATGCAGGAACAAGGCACCTAATCCATAGTCCTCTGACCTAGCCTTCAATCAAGGAGCCAGAGCCAAATGGTCTCACACTCAATATAACGATAGGATATATCTCTCATGGGAGAAAGGATCCTCCCTTACATAAATAATATCCGTCACTTGGTGCTCAGGAGCTACCACCAGGACATAGAATAGGGGGCGCATCACCCATGAACTAGAATACTCGGATGTGGTATGTCATCTGGGACTCGAGGTATCAATCAATCAATCACTCATCGAATTTATTCTGATCTAAAACTCTAAATTCATATCGTGCCTCGAGTGAATGTAGGCGACGATAATTGCTTCATGCCCAAAGTCAACATAGGCATGACACTCTTAACCTAATCCCACAATCTCAATCCAACCCACATAATCGCAATCACCACCTCTCTCTTATATACAACAAATACCCCAGCATTAGATGGAATGAATAAACACACAATAATTATCAACAATACACCAAAGTATATATGTCACAAATCACTATACAATCATGCCTCACCAAGTATAAGAATAGCATAACCTCATCAATCGCAAGTTCCCAGAGTAAACATAGACCATTATGGAAAATCATAAGTAACCAGGATACCCAAAACCAGTCGAGTCATATCTATACTAGAGTCCAGTCGGGATACAATATATAATCAATGCACAGTCTCCTGGTCAATATATCACAGTAGAAACAGGCTCTACACCCTCATATAGGAACGAGTTGAGCTAGAAAACATTCTCGCCCCATGGAAATATCCGATATTCAGCCCTTACTAGGTCCTTTCTCTGTCTAAAGTAGCTCATAGGGCAACGTCGATGCAACCTAAGCTAAAACCTGAGAGACTAGACAATCAGAAGGATTTCACCTTCCTAGAATCATATTACAGTACAAATGCTATAAAGGATTTTGCCCAAGTAAACCATATGCCGCCACTAATTGCACTTCTGTAAATAAGGTGCTAATCCCCAGGACTAACCCACATAGCTAGTGTTTCATCATAGATAACCCTTAAAAGTGCATATGATATAGTTTGCACCTAGCTACTAGGGTCACAATCCTATCTCTAATCTGCCAGTGGCTCAGTAACAACATCTCTTATATCACAGAATGCAAGGCTTCCTTAGGGGTATGCTGTACCCATCCTCCGAACATGGTGTTCTCTCCGGTCACTAACCATGGCACAGGTATATAGCAAATAACAACACTATACAGGATAATATAAACTACAGGGCAAAATAGAGTAATCTCTAATTAGAAAATTCTATCAGAAGTTCTCAGTAAAGATATAGATAACCGCAACCATTTCATACGTATACATACCAACCAGTTATAGATACTAGATTCAGCACACAAGGTAGAAAATAATCATAGGCCAACATTAATAGCTACTATATTTCGGTAGCCTCAGAAAACACATATATACAAGCAAGATTCAAGCTTAGTGTACATACCTGTCATATGTTCACAACTCCATATAACCCTTTTTAAGCCTTTTTGTAGTCATATAATGTAAGAACTCAGGTAATATAGTAGCTACAACCAATACATCCCTCAAAATAACAACTACCGTCCCATAACAATATATATATATACACACACACACACACACACACAACACATATATCACATCTGTCCATACACAACATATACTCTACAACTCAATCTATAAACAGTATAAATCTATACATTCCAACTCAAATATACAAACATTTCAACTCAATCTGGGGTTTAGAGAAATCTTAGCCTACCTGGCATCCGACGTATCTTGCTATGTGTCAATCCATCCATGTTTTTCCCTCTGAATCACTTCTTGATGTTGCTCAGTTCTTAAAACATAAGTCACAAGATCATTATTATTGATTTAGCTACAAAATCTAAAAATCGGGTGAAAACACGTCAGTTATAACTAAAACGGGGAAAATAGGGGTCCACACCCAAAATTCTGAACCAATCCTCAAAAAATGATCTACACATTACCCCGGGTCCATATCTAAAACATTTAGCCCAAAGCAGACCCTGAATGACTGAGAAAAGACCCAAAAACGAAGTTAAAAAGTTCACTTGGAATATGTTGTTTTCAAAACTTTCTCGGTCAAAATTCTCAAAAATCAGACAAAATCAGTGAACACCTAGCATACCACAATATTAGTCTCACAATGTAGAATAATTTAGACAAAAAATTGACTTAATTCCATTGAGAAATGACCAAGACAGTGCAATATAAAGTTTTCAATCATTTTCGATATATCATCAATGAAAAAGTAGTGATTTACCTTTAAATGCGTGTCAAATCTCGAATTCGACTTCACCACGATATTCCTTACGAAAATCTGAGTCACGTAGCATTTTGAATAACTCTAATCAAATGAAAAATGAGGTCGAAATTATGGTACAAAGTTTGAGAAAATAATTATACATATATGTGTAATTCTATATATATGTAACTGATCCCATTGCCACCTAATTGCCACGTCACTACCCCTCCTTCAACAACTATCCAATTCTCTTTTTCATCATTTCAATCTTGTTCAAATTTTGAATTTTGTAAATGAACTATGTACCCTTATAGATTTCGACGTTCCGAATCCAACGGTGTAGTCAGATTTTCCAAGTGTCAATCAACAATAAAATCGACATTCTGCAGCTAATCGCGCCATCAAAATTCTCATCTGGGGCATGGTTCTCGAGGGTGTTAACTGGTTCAACTATTAACCAATTCCGACAGTCCAATTTACAATTCATGATGTAATTGCACCGAACATGTCTCTTGCCTAATTCGACCGTTCCGGAGCCAATGGAATTGTCAAAATTCCATTTTGAGATCATTTACTAGGAATTTATCCGAAAACTCATTTTATCGGTATTAACTCTCCAGTTAACTCAAATATCCACCTAATTCCTTAGTAACCCGACCAATTACTCCAATAGTCCCGAGGTCACTATACACATGCTCCAATCAACATAATAACATCAAAATCATAGAAATGACCTAGAGGATCATTATAGCATTTGGTGATTGCCTTTAAATATTGGATTATAATTTAAGGAATAGAAAATTAAGGAGCATGTATACAAATACCTTTTAAGACTAGTAAACTAGTCCTTGAAAATTTTTAAGCATTATATGCAAGGAGCAATGAATCTAATCCCCAAAAGTATTTTCATGATCAAATTTCTAATGGTCCCAAAATCACTTTAATCTAGGACCAAGAATTCGGTCCCTAAAATATTCTAACGACAAGTTTAATGCTAGTCGCAAAAAAAAATTTAAGGACCAACTATTTCATATCATCCCTAATGACCTTTAGCGAAGAAGGTTATAAGGAGGGGCTAGCAATCAGATTTTCCCGCCTCTCCTAACATTCAGTGATCGAAATATCACTTTTAGAGGTCAATTTTCCCTTCTCTATTGAGGCATTTTCTCATAAGGATACTCTACACAAACTCTTTCCCACCTAGTGTTAAATTAGATATGACAAGGCTTACTTTCCTTTAAGTTGAATTTTTATGGGAACTCAGGCTACATAGTCACTATTTGTGTTCACTTTGTTTTTTGTGTGTGTGATGGCATTGCCTTACTTATGTAGTGTATTACTCAATTAAGATGGAAAAAAACATCTATTTGAAAAAGAATGTTTTATTTCTTGAAAACTATTGTTATATTTTTGTCTGTTACTATATTTGTTGGGTTTAAAAGACGTGAATGGAAAATGAAGAGTCGAGATTTATGTGAATAATTTTGACTTTTTATAAGTGTTGTAATTTTTCTAAAAGGTTGTTACTTTTGCAAAGGGTTGTGACTTTTTTGATAAGACACAATAAGCACTAGTTCAAACTACCTTTTGTTGTCTATATATAGATGATTTTTCTAATCTTTTGTTTAAAACAATTAATTTCTGGATTATTTCTTCTACGACTAAATCTAGTATATATTTTATGTGTACTTTACTACTATTAATGGTTCGCTAACATCATGATTTTAGGTACCAATATAACGTTATGTAAGATTGTTCTATCCTGCAAAAATATATTCTATTAATGTTTGGTACATGAGGAGAATATTTTCTTAAGGACACACTCTGCATTCAAGGGGATTGATTTTCTTCTTATCAATTTTCTGTTTTTCATATAAATTCTATTTTCATTACTAGTTTTGATTTTTTTTATTTCGAAAATTTACTAGAATCTTTGTTCTTTATTATTTTGAAAAACGTTTCTTGATGTGCTATAAAATACAACACATTTGATGCCCAAAACAAGGGATTTTGTGAGTCCTTGATGTGATTTTCTATGGTTTTTATGTTGTTTTTGTGTTTTTCTTGCAGAAATGTTAAGTTGACATGATTTTGAAGAAATGTTGATGATTTTGCTGAAGCTTAGGATTTACGAGCACACTTACAAGATGTAGCCTAAGCTACGAGTCGTAGGATATGTCATAGCAAGAATCAAAGACCAAAAATTCAGAAATCTGCTAAGTGGAGGTCACCCCTACGAGGCCATCCTACGAGTCAAAAACTGAAGGTTAAGACTACGAGAGGAACATACGAGTCGTAGCTCAAATGACTCGTATCTATGGGTCATACCAGTTTAATCTAAGATCCGAATAACCTCATACAAGACCCTGACTATGACTTATAGGTCATCTTATGAGTCGTACCTGCGAGACTTATCAGCTTTCAGCTGTCTTTTCTGTGTAAATTCTAGGGTTATTTTGTAAATACTCTCTATAATTTAAGTTAGGTTTTTAGAGGAGACTTCGACCAAGAGACATTCTACAACTATCTTTTGAATCTTTTCTTAGTTTTCTGAGTAGTTTATTGTTCTCTCTTGGGAAACTCATTTTGGAGATTGGAAATCTTTCCTTGTACTCATTGTGGATCAATCAAGATTGTGGCTTTCCAACTTTTGGTGCCTACTTTCTTCATTGTTATTGGTAAAATTATCATTTATGACTTGTATGTGCATTTTTGCTCGTTTTGCCTTAGCCATGAGTAGCTATGCACCCACAACTTGGGGTTGTGGGAACCATGGGTAGTTGACTTGAGATGACCAGGGTTTATTGCATTTCTATGATTGGGGTGTAGCATGTATTAGCTATTTCCCTTCATTATGACTGTTTTTTGGTGGTGGCCAATACCAAACCCTGTCTACTATCATGATCCCGACCAAGGTAGTGACAAATAAGAAAAGGGAAGTAGATGACAGGATTCGATCGATGTCTACTCATCTAATCAACCGAACCTGACCAAGGAGAGGTTGACTGGGAAAATTGGTAATGGTTAGTTGGCACGCTATGGTTGCCGACCAAGAGCCATGGTGAAATTCGACCTTCATCTTCGCAAGCGGGCTGGAAGAACCAAAGTTACCATCCTGCATGCGACTCTTCAATTGTGGTTATGTTACCTAGGGTACTCGATTCAATGAACCATGGGGCATACATATCCCATGTTGTCCCTAAAATTGAGTGTTTCCCCGCATAGTAGTATAGTCGTAATATTACTTTTGTTTTTGAATCACAACCCCACTCCCCATTTAGTTATTTTAGTCATTGATGCTTCAAAAGATTAATAGTGAAATCTTATAGTCAAGCCCTATATTCCCTATGGATTTGATCCTGACCTTTGGTTATGTTAATTGCTGAGAACAATCGCTTCTTATTGGAGCATGAACATTAGGATGATACAATACAGTTGTCAAAAATTATGGCATAATTGCCAGGAAATACAGCTAGATTTTGATTTTCTCTATTAGTTAGTTCTAGTATTGATTTCTAGAGTCTCATGTACCTTTCTTTTGTTTTTGTTTTTGTTGTTTTATTTTATTTGTAGGGTGTACTAGGTTGTATTCCCAACACAAGAAGCCAAGCCAATCCCTTAGCTCCACTCAATTTGGAGATCCATCGACTACCAAGAACAATGACTCAAGTGAATGAGGATATGGGAAAAGAGGAGAATCCACAACAAAGGGTAACAGGGCACAGCTCAGGGACTTCAATGAAAATGCTTATGGATGGAATCAATATCTATTTAACCCTATGGATATGGATGTTACCGATGCTATAGTACTTCCTCCTTTACCGGCAGATACTAAGTTCATGGTATCAAGTGGATTGCTCCAAATGCTCCAAAACCGTGAACTAATAACAGGGCTACCTTCGGAGGATCCCCACTGTCATATTCAAAATGTGGTGTTTGTTTGCAAGAGTGTAATGGGGACACAAAACCTTTCTCTCGTTGTTGTTGGTTTAAGAGTGTTTCCACCGTCATCAACTGGCAGTGCAGCTGTATGGTTGTTCGAGCTTACTCCGGTTACTATCACAAGTTGGGCTGAGCTTTAGAGAGTATTTCTTGAAAGATATTTCCCAAGATCTATGAAGTTGAAGCTCAAGGACCAATAAACAACTTTGAGCAATTGCCTGGTGATTCTATTATCACAACATTGGGAGAGGTTTACTAAATGCTTGAGGATGGTCCCTGGTCACAAGATTGTTGATGATGCCTTGGTTGAGATTTTCTATCTAGCACTTGACAAGAATAGTCAAGCATGCACCGACACAATTATGGGAAGCATGTTCCTAGACCAAGATTTTGCATTGATAGCCGCAAGGATGGAGCAAGTGGTCAAAACAAATAGAGCATGGGGTCAAGAAGAGCGAGGTTTCATGAAACCTTCTTGTACTATTAACACCAATAATGAGCAAGAAAAGGTGAATGAAGATATCATGGAACAACTTGCTCGACTTCGCACAAGTATGAACTTCGTTTTAAAGCAAAATCAAGCAAATATCAAGGCAGTCACTCACCAACCTCCGAAGGCTCCTACCTATGATGATCCATTCTTTGATGAGGATGAATGTTTTGTAACCAACCAAGCAGTAGGTTTCTGTAACAACCCCCAAGGGTCCAATTCGGACTATTGGAGGCAAGGTTCCGGGAATCAAGGTCGGAACCTCAACCGTGATGGGATGTATAGAGACAATCGGTGCCGATACTATGAGAGAGAGAGTTCCAGACATAGAGGTGGGGAAGAAGAGAGGGCTACGAGAATGGTCCTTATGTGCCACCTCACAATTGTGATGTCGGATCAAGCAACTCAAGGATTGAAGATATATTCGAAAAGTTGTTAAAGCGAGCCGACCATCAAGATGAGACTTTAAGGGGAATTAAAGCGGATATTTCAAGTATTAACCAAAAAATAGAGTCTCACTCGGTGGCCATTAAGCAACTAGAACAATAATTAGGGCAAGTGTCTTCACAATTGAACCAATGCCAAAAGGGCACCCTGCTTAGCAATATGGTTCAAAATCCAAAGAATGAAGGTCATTGCATGGCAATGATGACTAGGATTGGCAAGTGCAACATAGATCCCCCTATGCCAGTAATTTTGGATGAAGTTGAGGAGAAGGGTCTTGGTGGTGAAGTTGTGGTTGAGGGAGAAGATCTGAAGGTTGTTAGAATGCAACAAGAAGAGGCAAGAGAGCACAAGAAATTAAAATCAATTCCCAAACCCTCACCTACTTTCCCTCAAATGCTTAAGAAAAAGGAAGAGGAGGGAAAATTCAAACACTTCCTCTCGATATTGAACAAACTCTCCATCAACATTCCCCTTCTAGAAGCTTTGGAGAAAATGCCCGGGTATGCCAAGTATATGAAGGGTTTGGTCACCAAGAAACGCACTTTGAGCCAAGAGTTCTCACAAGAACTTCAACAATGTAGTGTGATTATGACCAAATGCCTTGTTCAAAAGCAAGAGGACCCCAGTGCATTCACCATCCCTTGTACCATTGGTGATGTTGAGTTCGCAAGAGCATTGTATGACTTAGGAGGAAGCATAATATAATACCTCTTACTGTATTGAAAAAGCTTAGTCTTGGTACTCCTACCCCAACGAGAATGAGGTTGCTTATGGAAGATCAAACCATTAAAAAACTGGAGGAAATCCTTTTGGATGTGCTTGTTAAAGCTGATAAATTCATCTTTCCAGTGGATTTCGTGATCCTTGACTGCAAAGTTGATTTTGAGGTGCCCATCATCTTGGGGAGACCATTTTTGGCCATTAGGAGAGCCCCAGTAGATATGGATTCGGGTAAACTGCGGTTTAGGGTTAATGATGCAGAGCTCGTGTTCGATATTCAACAATCCATGAAACACCCGAATGAGTGCAACAGTGAGATATAGACCCTCTATGACAGTTGATGAAGGACGATGACAAAGTCAAGCCATGACATTAAACAAGGCACTTTTGGGGAGGCAACATAAGTATTTTTGATAATTATTGGCTTATTTGAAGTGTTTTTGGTTTTTCAAATTCTTAGGTAAAAGGTGTGAGTTTGTTTTTATGTTAAAACACATTGGTGCAATTGTAATATTTTCAAAATTATTGTGTTTTGAGATTTGGTTTGCAGGTGAAAATTGAAGAATTAAAGATCTGAAAAATGGCACTTCGAGCAGCCTCTACGATCAGGCCTATGAGTCGTAGTTAGGACTACGACTCATAGTCATGCATAGTAGAGAGAATCGATGTGTATCAGAAGTTGGCACATATACTACGAGCCAACCTTACGATTTGTAGAGTTTTCTACGAGTCGTAAGAGGGGTTCGTAGTTGCTATGTATAATTCCTAAATTTTTATAAGTATTGGGTCTACTACGAGATCGGGATCTATGAGTAGTAGGATAGCTTACGACTCGTAGTCGGGATCTCGTAGCCTCAATCTGTAGTTTTAATAAAGCTGACCCAATTTCATTTAAAAGGGGTTCAAAATAAAATTTGACCCCTCAAATTCATTTTACAACCCTAAAGGCGATGGAAAACCGTTTTGTATCACCCACATCGTTGTTCTGATCAAAACTCTAGTCAACCACATCATTTTTTGGCCAAGATTCTGGTAGGGCCATTACTTTCTAGGGTTTCGACTTATTTTTTTTTTCAACTACAAATCATTTGTTCATTTTTTCTTCAATTTGGTAGGTTCCTTGGTTAAACTTACTGTACTATGATGGTGAGTTATGCTATAGATGAGTGTACATATGTTTAACCATGAAATTTCAAGCTCATCTGATGATATTTTGCTATAATCTTGGAAACCTAGGGTTGGTGTGCCTTGATGATGTTGTAATGAATTGAACCTTGTTTGAAATTCTTTAGTAGGTCGTTGTGATTGTGTAAATGCTTAATCCCTTGAGTGTAGTGCCTATTTGGGTCTAAGCATTGATTAATTACTTTCAAAATTAGAAAAATTGGTTAGTGTACGTGTATTTTATCGGTGTTAATCTGTTAGACTTGATTGAAATGATCTGAACGGCAATTGCATTTCTATTGAATGTCCTGTTGATATCAAGTGTGAGTTTGGAAAGTATTTTGCTTTCACTGTGCTTAAAGTTTTGTTAAAAGGAATTTGATTCTTAGGGATGATAGTTGTATTTAATTTTTGATGTTGTCGAGGGATTACTTATGTGCCAAGTATTTGATATTGTTAGCCAAGTGTTTTGAATAGTGTGTTTGATTTATGCTTGTTGTGGGAGAATGTTAGGCACCACTGGTGCCTTATGTTTACTGCTACGTGGCACTCTTATGACTCGTGGTTTCCTCTACGAGTCGTAAGAGTCCCTCCTAGCAAGCATCAATCATCTTTGGTTCCTTCAGGTTTCTTATACAAGACTCACATATGAGTCATAGTGCCTGCTACGACTCATGATGAGGGTCTCGTAAGCTTATCTGAGTTCTGAAAAATGTTTCTAAAAATGGGTACAAGCCCAGACTATGACTCATAGGTCACTCTACGAGTCATAACTGCATCTCATATCTGAGATTAAAAAGCATTTTTGAAGGCATGCTGGTCCTACGAGGCTAGTATACGACTCGTAGGTCACCCTACGAGTCATAACTGCACTTGTATCTGCAAACCTGCATTTGCATAAGTGGATATCTACTTTTGATTTGCTTTTGTCTCTTGTTCTTTGTTATGTGTTTTAATGGAACAAACATCTTGAACTTTTATGTTTCTATTTGGTTGGTTTGCAAATAAAATGACCCCAAAAGACAAATGGGAAATTCAAACTCTCCAACGGAGGTAGATGGATGAATCCTTCGAGACTGAACAATCCGAAGGCTTTATATAAGTCCACAGAGTCAGGGTAGACTCTGAGACTAATAGACCTCAGACCCGGGCGCATGCAACACAAACACATATAGAAGTTAACAGTTCCTTCCAGTCTGAAGAGGAGGAACAACAGGGTAATGGGGACGAGTCAGATAGCAACCTACCTCAAATGACCCCCTCATACTCAGGTTTAGAGTCAAAGTTGGAAAGAACTTCTCTGCAGGAGTAAGCCTAATCTTAGCCCCGGCCAATCCCAGATGGTGTGTTGCAGGCATGAAAGAAACATATGACCAGGGGTTGGAGCCTAAGGGGTAGGGTAAATTTGTCCGCCTGTTTTATCAGAAGTCCAGATTAAACGCCTCTGGATTGGATGAGTTAGATAGACATGGGATATTATGGACCACACAATAGTTGCGAAATATGCCCCCTTCGTAGTTCACGAATTTTATGTAACTTATCTTGCTTCACTCCATCGAGGGTTGCCAAAGAACAAGAAGCTGATCGAGCAGCCGAGGTTGTAGGTGGTGTTAATAAGGGGTAAGTATTTCAGAGGAGACCATTCGCCAGGTTCAGTTTGTACCAATTACAGCGTACCCCAGTCCACAGCAGAATATGATAGGCATATTGATGAGATGAGGAGAGTGATGGCTGGAAAGGACATCAACGCTGGGATGAAGCTTCTATAGTGGATTGCTAGCCAGATTTGTGAGGAGCACTTTGAGCCAACATGGGTTACAAACCACGCTGATCCTATAGTGAAGGCCCACCTCTCTTTCCGAGCTAAGTTTTGGTGGTCCATTATCAATTGGCGTATCAGGCCCACTTTGACAGATAATGTGATCACTTTAGAGCGGGTTGTGTTATTAGCCAGCATCTTAGCTGGTTATAAGATAGATTGGGCACGGATCATCTCGGAGCAGATCCATTAGGCATCCATTCGGACGAACACCTCACTTCTATTTCCTGTGTTGATTCATCGACTATAAATTGCAATAGGTGTTCCTATTGACCCTCATCGGGACCCTCATGTAGAGCCCACATGCACTATGGATCCCAGCCTGATAAAGGCTGATGCGAAACCGGTGGACTTACCCCGAGTAGCTCCTTCTATTTCAGAGTCATTCCCAGTAGAGCTTGCGACTGAGATTGCACCCCCAACCACTACCTACAAAACTTCAGTGGCCACAGAACCCACGCCAGCTGTAGAGATCGAGTCCACACGATCTTCCAGTACCCCGGCACAAGCAGCAGCTTTATTACAGGTTGAACGTCTTACTTCTACTGTTGCTTTTCAGGCTTTATTACACAAGGTGGTTATGACGGAGTCCAGACTCCAGGAACTATCTGCATGGGTCATACCTTAGGTTAACCAGACTATACGGGACTCTGAGGAGAGGATGAAGGCATTCACCCGTGATTTGGTAGATGAGAGAGTTAGCATGGTGGATGCCCGAGTATATGCTTTCGAGGCGAGAATCTTGCAGAGACTGGAGGGATCTCGGCCTGCTGACACTAGTGCGGTAACACAGGATTTGGCCAAGTTTAAGGCCGATTTATTATAGGTATTAGCAGTCCTAGTTGCAATCCCGGAGGTGGCACCGGTTGGTGATGAGGCATTAGATTGGCTAGCCGACCATCCAAACGTCTGTGGGAAGAGTCCCCTTGAGCATAGTGATGAACCAGAGCTGACCCCAAAGAAGCCAAGAGCATAGGAGGAGCCCATACCCGAGGAGGTGGTATAGGATTCACTATTGTTAGGGGCTATTCAGAGAGGTCGAGAGCAGCACACCGCACATACAGAGGGTAGTTCTCAGATTTCTGAGGAGGATTGATTCCCAGGACCCCGTAGACCAGCCAGACACCAGTGCTTGATGCACCGTGATGTTTGAATTCTTTTGACCCTAGTTCTTATTTTTTCATGCAGGATACCTTGTTCTCTTTTTAAACAATCTTTTTATTATGTTGGTTTTTTGTGTGTTTAAATATTCTTATGTTGGATGTTATTTTTACTTATACTTTGGATATTAATTTTTTGTTTTTAATGTATGTATGTATATATTTCTATATTGTCGTGTTTTGTTTTCGTTCTTGTCTTTACTTTGAGGACAAAGTATCCTATTTTGGTAGGGTGTGGGAAGTAATAGATTAAGGTGAAGTCTGAGTAGCCTCGAGTCCATAACTTCCCATATTTTTTATCCCAAGGTTTCCTTGCTGTGTTTCTTTTTCCTTGTGAATATTTAATTTTCTGTTGAACCGGTATGTTTAGGTAGTGTAGATAATTTGTAAATTCATTGTAGTGTTATCTATAGGCATAACACAATTTTTAGATGTGTTTTTTTAAAGTTTTGATGAAAACTTGGGTAGCCTCAAAATTTTTGGAGGTTGTGATTATTGATGCATTCATACATTTTTCAGTATCTGGCAACGTTTGTTATGATATTATGAAGGTAAGGTGAGACTGAGAGCATGACCTGTGAGTCTATACTTGATTGTGGATGCAATTGACATATGTGTTGTGAGCTTATTTTGCTGCATTCATGCATCTTGTATGGACCCAGAACTTGCCTTGTTACTCTAAAATTGGTTTGGTGATGTGGTGGATATGGAAAGGATCTTAATCCTTTGTTATTTGAGTGAAATCACTTTTGGCCTAAATGACCCACCAAATGAGCGAGTGAATTCCTTGTTCCAAACTTTTGAGTTTCTCATGTACTCATTCTTGTGATACCTTTCTAGCTTAACCTTATTTGATGAAATACCTTGATGTCGTCCCTGGTCTATCCTTGAACATGTGAACCTTGATTGAGGCCAAAGGCCTAAGTTGAGGGTGGTTTGTAGTTGGTGGCCCTAGTTTGAGGCATAGATATTGTGTACTTCACCTGATGCTAAAAGCCTAACTTAATGGTGGTCTTTATTGTGGTAAAGTAAATAAGGTGATTAGTTGGGAAATTAAGAAAAAATGAAAAAGCATGAACCAAGTGAAGAAAAAGAAAAGAAAAGTGCCTTGAGTTGAGAAATAAATAGCAAAAATGAGTTTGAAATCGAGGTGTAGCTAAAAAAGAGAAAGAAAAGACTCAAGAAATGTTCAAAATAGGAGAATAAAGGTGGATTGATTAAAAAGGGTTGGATTATGAAAGCAAAAAGTGTTGGTAAATATGTTTCAAGGATAGCTTTTAGTCACTACAAGTGTAAAATACCATACCAAAGCACCCTTAACCTATGTTACAAGCCTGTAAGTCCTAAAATGATCCAACTCCACTTTATCACCAAGCCAGAAGATGAGTATAGAGGCAAGCCTATGGTCTTAGTCAATATGCATTGAATTTCAATTGTGAATGTGATAATGCTTCCTCAGTCCGTGAATTCTAAATGCTTTTGATTGAATATGAGGGACTTCTTTCCAGTGAGGGCATTTGCACTACTTGATTAGCTTAAGACTATACCAGTGATTGTAGACGATCGATGCTCCCTAGCTTGTCATAGTTGGATTGCCAGGTATCTCATTATACTCTTGTTTGCTTAATAACTTTGAAATCCTGTTTTAGAAATAGTAGTTGGGCACCTAAACCAAAGGAGTTGTTATATATGCCATTAGCGTAGGTTCTATATATTTCTCTTTGTCTGCATAGATTGAGTCGTCGCTCGAGGTCAAGCAACAATTCTAAGTTGAGGGTGTTGATGTGCTACAAAAATACAAAACATTTAATGCCTATAATAAGGGATTTTGTGAGTCCTTGATGCGAATTTTTATGGTTTTTATGTGTTTTTGTGTTTTTCTTGCAGAAAAATTAGGTTGGCATGATTTTGAAGAACGTTGCAGATTTTGTTGAAACTTAGGACATACGAGTACACTTACGAGTTGTAGCCCAAGATACTACTCGTAATGTGTGTCGTAGCAAGAATTAGAGATCAAAAATTCAGAAATTTGCGAAGTGGAGGTCACCCCTATGAGGCCATCCTACTAGTCATAAGTCTCACTATGACTCGTATAGGTGGACTAGTAACAAGAATCAGAGAGCCAAAATGTTGGACCAAAAACTGAAGGCCAAGACTATGAGAGGAATATACGAGTTGTAGCTCAAGGAACGACTCATACCTACGGGTCATACCAGTTTAGTCCAAGATACCAAAAACCTAATAAAAGACCCTCACTATGCCTCGTAGGTCATCCTAAGAGTCATACCTGCGAGACTTATCAGTTGCCAGCTATCTTTTCTGTGTAAATTCTAGGGTTATTTTGCAAATACTATACATAGTTTAAGTTAGATTTTAGGAGAAGAGTTCGACCAAGAGACATTTAACAACTATCTTTTGAATCTTTTCTTAGTTTTTTTGGGTACTTTATTATTCTCTCTTGGGAAACTCATTTTAGGGATTTCAAATCTTGCCTTGTACTCATTGTGGATCAATCGAGATTGTAGGTTTGCAATTTGTGGTGCCTACTTTCTTCATTATTGTTGGCAAAATGTCATTTATGTCTTGTATGTGCATTTTTGCTTGTTTGCCTTAGCCTTGAGTAGTTATGCACCCACAACTTGGGGTTATGGAAACCATGCGTAGTTGACTTGACATGGCCAAGATTTATTGCATTTCTATAATTGGGGTTTCGCATGTATTGTCTATTTCCCTTCATTATGATTGTTTTTTTATGGTGGCCAACACCAAACCCTGCCTACTATCATGATACTGACCAAGGTAGTGACAAATAGGAAATGTAACACCCCACACCTTACAATACTAGTACAATTCAAATGAAACATGACATGGTTTGGTCAAACTAGTGCTAATT
>JAABOM020002989.1:0-20541 GCA_011800125.2 Solanum clarkiae
GATCATAAGAGCCTCCAATATGTCTTCACTCAAAAGGATCTCAACTTGAGGCAAAGGAGATGGTTAGAACTTCTTAATGACTATGATATGAGTGTGCACTATCATCCGGGTAAGGCAAGTGTAATGGCGGATGCCTTGAGTAGGGTGTCCATGGGTAGCCTAGCGCATGTTGAAGGTAGTGAGAAGGAAATGGCTAGGGAGGTGCATGGTTGGCTAGATTGGGAGTTAGGTCGGAAGAGTATGGTAATAGTAATGTGGTTGTTTTTTATGGTTCTAAGTCTTCTTTGGTTGATTAAGTGATGGCAAAACAAGATCTTGGTCCCTACATCCTAGAATTGAAGGCATTGGTGAAAGAGGGAAAAATGGAGGTTTTCTCCCAAGGGGGAGATGGTGCCCTTAGGTACCAAGGTAGGTTGCGTGTACCATATGTTGATGGTTTGATAGAAAGGATCCTTGATGAGGCCCATAAATCTTCTTATCTTATCCACCCAGGTTCCACCAAAATATATAGAGACTTGAGGGATGTGTATTGGTGGAGAGGCATGAAGAGGGATATTGCCAAATTTGTTTTTGGTTTTCATACTTGTCAACAAGTCAAAGACGAACATCCAAGGTCAGATGGACTAACCCAAGACATTGAGGTTCCTACTTGCAAGTGGGAAGAGATAAATATGGATTTTGTGGTCAGGTTTCCCAAGACTAGAAAAGGTTTTGATTCCATTTGGTTTGTGGCTGCTAGGATGACAAAATTGCTTCACTTTCTACATGTTAAGACCACATTTGGGGCTGAAGATTATGTAAGGTTGTACATTCATGACTTGGTAAGGTTGCATGGGGTTCCTTTTGATGATGTTCATGCTCCAATAAGAATGCGGTCGCTGTCAGTAATTAACCTAACCGAAGGTTAGGGTCGAATCCACAGGGAATACAGGGTTTGACTACAAGAATTCACTATCAATCATTTCGACTATCTATCACTAAAGTCTCTGAATTGGGGGGGGGGGGTTTGTGATTGGAAAACAAAAGTAAAATAAACACTACACTAATACGTGAGGAAACACTCAATTTTAGTACAACTTGGGAATTGTGTTCCCCATGACTCGTTAACTTAATTACCCTAGACAACATAACTACAATTGGAACTTCACATGCAGGATGGGAACTTAGGTTCTTCCAGCCCTCTTGTGAAGGTGAAGGTCAAATTTCACCATGGCGCATGGTCGGCAACCACGGTGTGCCAACTGACCATTATCCATTGTCGCAGTCAACCTTCCCTTAGTCAGGTTTGGTTGATTAGACGAGAATACATCAATCGAATCGTATCATTTACTTTCCTTTTCCTATTTGCCACTACCTTGGTCAGGATCATGATAGTAGGCGGGGTTTGGTGCTGGCCACTACCAAACAACAATTAAAATGAAGGGAAATAAATAATACATGCAAAACCCCAATCATTGAAATGAAATAAATCTAGGTCATCTCAAGTCAACTACCCCTGGTTCCCACAACCCCAAGTTGTGGGTGCTTAGCTACTCAGAGCTAAAGCAAAACCAACAAAAATGCAAAGACAAGATATAGTTGAGAGTTTTACCTAAAGCAATGAAGAATGATAGCTCCATAAGTTGCAAACCACAGGCTCGATATATTGAGAATGAATAGAATATGAGATTTGCACTCCCCAAAAGTGTGTTTTCTAAGAGAAAATGAAAATTTATCCTTAAACCCTAAAATATTCTCGAGAATATTCAAAGGTGATGTCATTGTTCACAATCTAGAATCTCCTCCACTAAAACCCTAACTTAAAGTATTTATAGTAGTTACACATTTACCCCTAAAATTTAGTTAGAAAAGACAATTTGCAACTGGTATATCTCACGGGTAAGACTAGTAGGGTGACCTATGAGTCGTAATTGGGGTCTCGTATCAGGTGTTTGGCATTTTGGACTCAACTGGTACGACCCAATGGTATGAGTCGTTGCTTGGGCTATGACTTGTATGCTCCTCTCGTAGTCTAGGCCTCCAATTTTTGGTCCAAAGTTTTGGCTCTCTATTTGTTGCAACGATTCCACCTATACGAGTCATATTGAGACCTACGACTCGTTGGATGGCCTCATAAGACTGACCTCCACTTAGAAGATTTTTAATCTTTGGTCTCTGTTTTTGTCTATGAGATTACCCTACAACTCGTTGATTGGGCTACGACTCGTAAGTGAGCTCGCTGTTCTGTACTTCAACAAAATTTGCAATTTTTCTCCAAAATCATGCCAACCTACCTTTTCTACAATAACAACAAAAAAACACATAAAAACCATAAAAATTTGCATTAAGAACTCACAAAATTTCTTATTTTATGCATCAAATGTGTTGCATTTTGATAGCATATCAAGACCCTCAACTTAGAACTGTTGGTTGTCCTCAAGCGACGACTCAATCTAAGCAGACTATGAGAAACACATAGCAGTTATACTAATGGCATATACATTATTTACTCTAATTTAGGTACTCGTCTTTCATTTTCAAAACAAGATTGCAAGGCTACTAAGCAAAAAAAAAAAAAAAGAAAAATAAAAAGATGCATCTGGCAACCCAACTATGATAAGTTAAGGAGTATCAACCATCCACAATTACTGGTGTAATCATATGTTAATCAAGTAATGCAAATGCCCTCACAAAAAAGAAGTCTCTCTTACTCACTCAAAAAGTATTTAGAATTCAGGGACAGTGGAAACATTCTCACTCTCACAAATAAAATTCATGTAAAATGTCTAAGACCATAGGCTTGCCCCTATACTCAATTTCTGGATTGGTAACAAAGTGGATTTGAATCACTTTAGGACTTAACGGCTTGTAACATAGGCTCATGGGGCTTTAGTATGGCATTTTAGGCAAGTAGTGACTAAAAGCTATACTTAAACCATCTTTACTAATATTTTTACCTTCATAACCCAAACATTTTCACTAAATCTACCTTTATTCTCCTATTTCAAGATTTCCCCGGGTGCCTTCTTTTTCTTTTCAGCTTTGCCTTATTTCAGAACTCATTTTTGCTAATTTTTCTCAATTCAAGGCACTTTTCATTTCTTTTTCCTCACCCCACTCATTATTTTTCACTTTTTTTTCTTTTCCCCAACTAACCAACTTATTTTCATCACTTTACCAAAACAAGGGCCACCCTCAACTTAGGATTTTAGCCTGAGGTGAAGTACACAATGTCTAATCCCCAAACCAAGGCCATCATTTATAGCCACCCTCAACTTAGGCTTTTAGTCTCAATCAAGGTTCACATGTTCAAGGATATACCAGGGCCAATATCAAGGTATTTTATCAAAAAAGGTTAAACTAGTAAGGTGTCAAGAAAGAAGGAGTACATGAGAAGCTCAAACATTTGGAACAAGGGATTCACTAGCTCATTTGGTAGGTCATTTAGGCATGAGTAGGCTTACTAAAAGAATAAAGGCCTAAGGTCCCTTCCAAATCAACCACATCACCAAACCAGTCTTAGAGTAATAAAGCAAGTTTTGAGTCCATACATGATACATAAATGCAGCAAAATAAGCTCACAACACACAGGACATTGCATACACAATCAAGTATAGACTCATAGGTCATGCGTCAAACCTCAACTTACCTTTACATTATCAGAACAAACATCACCAGATAATCAAAATGCACGATTGCATCAATAACCAACAATCTCAAAAATTTTGAGGGTACCTAAATTTTTCAAATACTTCAAAAAGCATTCAAAGACTATGTATATGCTAAAAGATCATACCACTATGTATTTACACATTATCTACACTACCTAAACATGTCAGTTAAATAGAAAATTAAAACATCGACAAGAAAAAAAAAACACTGCAAGAAAACCTTAGGATCAAAAATAGGGGAAGTTATGGACTTGAGGTTACTCAGACTTCACCTTAATCCATAACTTCCCACACCCTACCAAAATAGAATACTTTGTCCTCAAAGTAAAGACGTGAACAAAAGCCAAATAACAAAAGCACATATATATATATATATACACACACACATACATATACATTGAAAACCACCATTTTAAAAACTTACATCCAAAACAAAAATAAAAACAACATCCAACATAAAATATTTAAACAAATCCAAATCCAACAAAAACATTATCCAACACAAGAACAAAGTATCCATAGACAAAAGATAAGGGCCGGGGTAAAAAAGATCAACCATTATGGTGCTCAAGCACCGATATCTGTCTGGTCAGCAGGGTCCTGGGTCACGACCTCCTCCTCAGCTATCTGGGTCACAGCTATAGGGGAGCTACCCTCTCCATGTGAAGTCTACTGCTCCCTATCTCTTTGTATAGCTGCCATCAGTATCGACTCCTGCACCATCTCCTTTGGTATCGGCTCCTCCTCTAGATCTCCAGAGTCATCAGGGTAGGCCTCTTCTGGCTCAAAAGGGGGTTATCTGTTTCGAGGGGCATCCTCCCAAGAGCATGCAGGCAGTCAGCTAACCAATCAAAAACTTCATCACCCATCGGTGCCACCTATGGGACTGCAATAGGGGATGCTAACATCTGCAATAAGTCATCCTTAAACTTGGCCAACTACTATTTCACTGCGCTCTTGTCAGCAGGCCGAGCACCCTCAAGCCTCCTCTGGACTCTCACCTCAAATGCATCAATACAGGAATCCACCGCTCTAACTTTCTTATCTATTAAATCACGGGCGAATGCCTTTATCCTCTTCTCTGAATCCTGTACAGTCTGGATGGCCTAGGGTCTGACCTGACTTACTAAAGCCTATAGCCTGGACTTCCCTGTAGCCACCCCTAAGCACCAGTTCCTGGAAAGAAACAACAGAGATAAGAGAATCTACCTGCATAATGTATTATGCTAGTGCTGGAGTACTGGAGAATGGCGTAGACTCAATATTAACAAATGGGGAAGTCTCTACAGTAGTTAGAGTAGTACCGGTGGTATCTAGAGTCAAACCCTGAGTCTGAGGCTCAATTGGGAATTGATCTGGGATGGCCGGAGGAGCTGCACGTGGTAAGGCCACCGGGTTCTCATCAGCCTTGATTAGGATGGAATTTATGGTGCGTGTGGCCTCTATATGCTGGTCCCAGTAGGGGTCAATCGGAACACCCACTGCACTGCACAATCAATGGACCAAGACAGGGAATGACAGTGAGATGTTCATCCAGACGACGGACTCGTGAATCTGCTCAGAGATAATCCGGGTCTAATCTATATCATAACTAGCTAGGATGCTGGGTAATAGCACGACTCGCTCTTGGGTGATCACATTATCCATGAAAGTAGGCCAGATACGCTAAAAGATAATCGACTATAAAAACTTGGTCCGGAAAGAGAGGTGGGCTTTCACTATCGGATCTGTGTGGTTTGTAACCCATGTTGACTTAAACCCCTCCTCACATATCTGGCTGTCTATCCACTGTAGTAGCTCGGTCTTGGTCCTATTTCTCACTTACCACTCTCCTCATTTTGTCAATGCGACCATCATACTCTGCGGTGGACTGAGACATTCTATAGGTGGTGGGCCCAAATTGCATCTGTCGGATCATCTCCTCCAAAATAGGAACTCTTCGACACTAGACTGGCACCACTTGTAATCTAGGCTGCTCAATCTGCTTCTTGTTGTTTGCCAATCCTCGGCGAAGAATAGTAAGGTAGGCAGCATAAACTCACAGACTATGTAAGGGGCATACTAGCCCAGCTGTTGTGTAGTCCATCGAAGTCCATGCCTATCTATCTCCACATCCAACCCTGGCACCCTATCCAACACAAAGTTGTTTAGCCCAGACTCCTCATGGAATTGTCGAACAGGTTTTCCCTAACTCTTTGGATCTAAGCCCTAGTCGTATATTTCTTTCATCCCTACAACCCACCATCTAGGGTCAGCTGAGGGCTGTGATTGTACCTCTTCATGTGGAGCTTACGACCCTTCCACAGAATTTGTCTTGGTGTGTGTGGGGCTCATCTGTGGTGAACTACTCACAGACCCATCTCTGTCACCTTCCTGTTCCTCCTCTTTAGATGGGAGGAACTACTCACTTTCATAGGTAACTGAGCTGTACGAGCCCGAGTCTGAGGTATATTAGCCTTGACGTCTATTCTGACCCTGTGAACTTCTAAAGACCCCTCAGATCTCTCAGTCTCGGAGGACTCATCCACCAATCTCCTTTGGAATGTTTGGATTGGTCATTTATCCTTTGGAGAGATGATACCAGTAAATCAACCACAAAACAACATGTGAGCTTCAAGATGTTTGACCAAACAATGATCACATACTAAAGTATAAGAAACAAAAACACTTTAATATCAAAATCAAAAGAAAATTTCACTGATACAGTTGAGGGCTGTAGTTACAAGGTGTAGGTACAACTCCTAAGGTGTCCTACGAGTCGTACAATAGCCGCATATTGCAAAGTTTCCTAAAACAAACATCATTCTGTTCACAGATGCGAGCCACAGCTACGACTCATAGCATGACCTACGAGCTGTAGTCTAGGCTTGTAATAGGGAACAGGGTACAAATTACAATTAGGCAACTGTTACGAGTCCCTTACTACAAGTTGTAGAAGACACTAAGAATCGTAGATGGGTTCGTATGGTAAGTGTTAAGAAATAATAGGTCACTGAATCCTCCCACGAGGGACCACTATGACTCGTAAAGTTACCTACGAGTCGTAGTGAGTCCTTGTAGCAGAAAGTAGATGGCATCTGTGATGCCTGCAACCTTGCCACAAAAACCATTAATGGACCAAAACATTAATTAATAAGCATCGAAGAAACTTTAGAACATCAACTTAGATACACACAGAATCTCAACATCCCAGCATGTCAACCCCAAACAACAACTACCCCCTAAAAGACAAACACATTCACAAAAAATCCAAGTCAATCACTTAGAACATCTAAGTAAAATCAAAAGAAACACACCTCTAAACTCATACTTGTCATCAACACAATAATCTATTGAGATGCGCGGTGAATTCATACACTTTCAAGTAAAGCTAACAAGATGTGGCATATTAAAAAACACCCACATTTTTCGACATCCCATCCCAAGAATAGTTTTCACAAGGATGAGAAAAACAATTGAGCACCATACTCAAGTGACCATCACTTTCAGAGTTACAACTACCCACACAAGATTTCCGAACACGGCACAACTTATAACAGAATTTTCAAAACACTCAAACCCTAACTTTCATATCAAAACACAAGCACCATCACATGGGTATGAATCCTCATAATTAAACAAAGCACACAATCATGTCAAGAGTAAACCTCACTAAAATAGTGCACTAAAATTAATCACAAAGCTTACCAAATGAGAGAAGAATCAAACGATGCAAACTAGAGAGCAAAAGATGCCGAAAACCCTAGGAAATAGTATCCTCGCCAGAGTACTCGCCGGAAAGTGACTTGGCTAGCTGGGATTTGATTGGAATAGTGAATGGTGGGAAAGGACTTAGGGATTTTCATCCAAAGTAGGGTAAATGAAATGAATTTAGGGTCATTTTGACCCCTTTTATAATAAATCAGGTCATATTTTATGAAGTTGTAGGTCGAGGCTACGAGACCTCAACTACGAGTCGTAGGGTATCCTACAAGTCGTAGGTCCTAGTCTCGTAGAAGATCCAACACATAGAAAAAAATAGAATTCATACCTGGGCACTACGAACCCCACTTACGACTCGTAGTAGACCTTACAAATCGTAAGGTTGGCTCGTAGTGTCTGTGCCAACTCTTACTACTCACTGTTTCCCTCTACGAGGCATGACTATAAGTCATAGTGGCTACTACGACTCATAGGCCTGGTCATAGAGGCTTCTCCAAGTGTAATTTTTCACATCCTTAGTTCTTTAACTTCCACTTGCAGACCAAGTATCAAAACACTACAATCTTCAAAATATCACAACTGCATCAATGTCTTTCAAACTTAAAACAAAACAACACCTTACTACCTAAACACTTCAAAAACCAAATAAGCTTAGAAACAAACTAAAAATCATCACATATGCTTGGGTTGCCTTCCAAGAAGTGCCTTGTTTAACGTCCTGGCTCGACTTTGTCTTTGTCCATCATCAACAATCATCAAGAGACCAATCCTCACTCTTCAATTCATCCGGATGTTTCATTGACTGGAGCATGTCGAACACGACCTCTGCATCATTGATCCTAAATCAAAGTTGACCCAAATCCATATCCACAAGAGATCTTCTAGTGGCTAGAAATGGTCTTCCTAAAATAATGGGCACCTTTAAATCAACCTCATAATCAAAGATCACAAAATTCGTGGGAAAGATGAATTTATCAACTTTAATAAGCGCATCAAGAAGTATTCCCTCTGACTTTTTGATGGTTCGATCTGCCATGAGCAATCGCATTATTATCGGAGTCGGAGTGCCAAGCCCAAACCTTTTGAATACGGCAAGAGGAATTAAATTGATGCTCACTCTTAAATCACCCAATGCTCTTGTGAATTCAACATCACCAATAGTTCAAGGGATGATAATGCACAGGGGTCCTCTCATTTTTGGACAAGACATTTGGTCATGATCACACTACGTTGTTGAAGCTCCTATGAGAACTTTTGGCTCAAAGTGCATTTCTTTGTCACCAAATCCTTCATATACATGGCATACCTGGGGCATCTTCTGTGAAGCTTCTAGAAGGGGAATGTTGATGGATAGCTACTTCAACATCGAGAGGAAGTGTTTGAATTTTCCATCCTCTTCTTTTTTCTTGAGCCTTTGCGTGAAAGGAGGAGGAGGCTTTGGAATTGACTTAATTTTTTCGTGCCCCCTCACCTCTTCTCTTTACATCCCAACAATCTCCGGACCTTGTCCCTCAACCATGACTTCACCACCAATACCCTTCTTATCAACTTTATCCATAATCACTAGCATAGGGGGATCGATGGTGCTTTTGCCACTCCTAGTCATGATTTTCATGCAATGCCCTTCATTTTTAGTATTTTGAACCATGTTGCTTGGTAAGTTACCTTTTTGGTGTTGGTTCAATTGCGAAGAAACTTTCCCAAATTGTTGTTCTAGTTGCTTAATCGCCATAGAGTGAGACTCTATTTTTTGGTTAATACTTGTAATATCCACTTTCATTCCCTTCAAGTCTCATCTTGGTGATCGGCCCTCTTCAACAACTTGTCAAACATCTCTTCAAGCCTCGAAGTGCTTGGCACAACATCACGATTGTGGGGTTGCACATAAGGGCCATTTCTATAACCATCTTTTCTTCCCCATTCGGCATCCGACACTCTACCCTTTTCATAGTAGCCACCTCGGTTATCTCTATAAGCACCCGTGGGGTTTATTCCGGAAACCCGCCGTTTGATTGCTCACGAAGCAAGCATCTTCATCAAAGAATGGATCTTCACATATGGGAGCCTTAGGTGGTTGGTGAGTAACCGCTTGGACACTCGCTTGGTTTTGCTTCAATACCAATTCTATACTTGTGAAAAGTTGAGCAAGTTGCTCCAAGATCTCTTCTTTGACCTTGGCTTGCTCATTGTTGGTGTTGACCGCACAAGAAGTCTTCGTTGCACCTTGCTCTTGTTGACCCCATGCTCTTTGTTGGTGTTGACCACACAAAAAGTCTTTGTTGCACCTCGCTCTCGTTGACCCCATGCTCTATTGGTTTTAACCACTTGCTCCATCCTTGCGGCTATCAATGCAAAAGATTGGTCAAGAAACATGCCTCCCATGATTGTGTGGGCACAAGCTTGACTATTCTCATCGAAAGCCCGATAGAAAATGTCAACCAAGGCATCATCAAAATTCTTGTGATCGGGGACCATCCTCAAGCATTTGGTAAATCTCTCCCATATGGTACTAGTAGAGTCACTCGGCAATGGCTTAAAGTTGTTTTTTTGATCTTTGAGCTTTAGATTCTTTGATCTTTGGCAATATCTTTCTAGAAACACTCTCTGAAGCTCTACCCAACTTGTTATTATACCCGGAGGAAGCTCAAACAACCATACCGCTGCATTTCTAGTTAGTGACAATGGAAACACCCGCAAACCAACGACATCAAGAGAAAGATTTTGTGTTCCCATGACACTCTTGTAGATAAAAACCACATTATGGAGATAATGGTGGGGATCCTCTGAAGGTATCCCTGTGAACAATCCACGATTTTGGAGCATTTGAAGTAACCTACTTGACATTGAGAACTTAGCGTCTACTGGTAATGGAGGAAACACTGTAGCACTAGTAACGTCCATGGCCATAGGGATCAAACAATATTGGTTCCAACCATAAGAGTTCTCATTGAAATCCCTAAGTTGTGGCCTATTATCCCTTGGTGGTGGATTCTCCTCTCTTCCCATATCATCATTCATATTCGTTTCTTCCTCAACTGTGATATCCTCATTCACTTGAGCCATTGTTCTAAAGAATTGATGGATCACCAAATTGATCGGAGCTAAGGGATTTCCTTGGCTTTTTATATTGGGCATACAACCTAGTACACCCTGCAAGTATAATGAAACAACAAAAATAAAAAAAAAGTAAAATACAAGAGAATCTAGAAATTAATACTTGAACTATATAATAGTGAAATCAAGTAAAAAACCTAACCATATTCCCTAGCAACGGCGCCATAACTTTTGATGATGTTCATGCTCTAATAAGAAAATGGTCGCTATTCGCAATTAACCTAACAGAAGGTTAGGGTCGAATTCACAGGGAATACAGGTTTTGACTACAAGAATTCACTATCAATCATTTCGAGTATCTATCACTAAAGTCTCTAAATGGAGGGGCATTTGTTATTGGAAAATAAAAGTAAAATAAATACTACACTGCTAGGCGAGAAAACACTCAATTTTAGGGACAACTTGGAAATTGTGTTTCCCATGGCTCGTTGACTCGATTACCCTAGACAACATAACTAAAATTGAAACTTCGTATGCAGGATGGTAACTTAGGTTTTTCCAGCCCTCTTGTGAAGGTAAAGGTCAAATTTCACCATGGCATGTGGTCGGCAACCATGATGTGCCAGCTAACCATTACCCATTATCCCATTCAATCTCCCCTTGGTCAGGTTTGGTTGATCAGATGAGAACACAATAATCGAATCTTGTCATTTACTTCTTTTTTTCTATTCTTCACTACCTTTGTCAGGATCATGACAGTAGGCGGGGCTTGGTATTGGCCACCACCATACAACAATCAAAATGAAGGAAAATAAACAATACATGCAAAACCCCAATCATAGAAATGCAATAAATCTAGGTCATCTCAAGTCAACTACCCATGGTTCCCAGAACCCCAAGTTGTGGGTACTTAGCTACTCATGGTTAAAGAAAAACCAACAAAAATGCAAAGACAAGACATAGTTGAGAGTTTTACCCAAAGCAATGAAGAATGATAGCACCATAAGTTGCAAACCACAAGCTTGATATATTGAGAATGAATACAATATGGGATTCGCACTCCCTAAAAGTGTGTTGTCCAGGAGAAAATGAAAATCTATCCTAAAACCCTAAAATATTCTAGAGAATATTCAAAGGTGATGTTCAATGATCACAATCTGGAATCTCCTCCAATAAAACCCTAACTTAAAGTATTTATAGTAGTTACATATTTAGCCCCAAAAATTACAAAGAAAATACAACTGGAAGTTGGTATGTCTGATAGGTACAACTCGTAGGGTAAACCATAAGTCGTAATTGGGGTCTTGTATCAGGTGTTTGGCATTTTGGACTCAATTGGTACAACCCACTGGTAAGAGTCATTGGTTGGGCTACGACTCGTATGCTCCTCTCATAGTCTAGGCCTCTAGTGTTTGGTCCAAAGTTTTTTCTCTCTATTTTCTGCTACGATTCCACCTATATGAGTCATATTGAGACCCACAACTCGATGGGTGTCCTTGTAAGGATGACCTCCACTTAGAAGGTTTCTGATCTTTGCCCTCTATTTCTAGCTACGAGATCACTCTATGACTCGGTGTTTAGGCTACAACTCGTAGGCGAGCTCGTACGTTCTGCACTTCAGCAAAATCTGCAGTGTTTCTCCAAAATTATGTCAACCTACCTTTTCTGCAATAACAACACAAAAACACATAAAAGCATAAAAAGTAGCCTTAAAAACTCAGAAAATTCCTTGTTTTAGGCATCAAATGTGTTGTATTTTGACAACACATCACCTTTGTCCTTCATATCGGATCGTGGGGCACAATTCACTTCCTACTTTTGGAGGTCCTTCCAAAGTGGTCTTGATACTAGAGTTAAGCTTTCTACGATCTTCCACCGTCAAATGTATGGCCAAGTCGGGAGAACTATCCAAGTCCTTGATGATATATTTAGAACATGTGTGTTAGAGCTTAAAGGTTATTGGGATGATCATCTTCTGTTGATTGAGTTTGCCTACAACAATAGCTATAATTCTAGCATAGGTATGGCTCTTTTTGAGGCTTTCTATGCGAGACATTGCAGATCATTAGATCTAGTTGTAGAGGCTTTTGAGAAGGTTAGAATGATTAGGAAAATGTTGAAGATGACCCAAAGTCATCAAAAATCCTATGTCGATGTGAGGAGAAGAGACCTTGAGTTCAAAGTTGGTGATTGGGTATACCTAAAGGTTTCACCCATGAAGGGTGTGGTCCATTTTGGTAAGAAGGGAAAGTTGGGCTCAACATATGTTAGTCCTTATGAGCTCACGAGGAGGATTTCCAAGGTAGCTTATGAGCTGAGGTTGCCTAGGGAGATGGAGAGTTGGTTCATTCAATGTTCCATGTGTCCATGTTGAGGAAATTTGTGGGTGATCCAAATGCCATTGAGTCTCTTGATATTATAGGTATTGTTGAGGATAATTTGACATATGAAGAGGTTTCGGTTCAGATTTTTCATAGGCAAGTGAAGAGGCTGAGAAACAAGTAGGTGACTTCCATTAAGGTCCTTTGGAGAAATTAGCAAGTTGAGAGTGCTACTCGGGAGTCCGAAACGGACATGCAAAAGTGGTATCCTTATCTTTTTCACTCCACTAAAGCCTAAGGTATTGATCTACATCCTTCATTTGATCTCAATTCTTAAGTTCAGCCCCATGTCATTGCATATGTTCATGTTTAAATTGACAAGTTCATGATGATTTTACACTTATGATGAAGTTTTCAAAATGATGTTTAAGTGAATTCTTACATCTCTATGTGGGCTGAAATTTTCACGTTTGTTCATCTCATATACGTCTCTTTGACATTTGGGGATGAATGTTCCCAAGGGGAAGATATTAAAATGACCCCAAAAAGTGAGGGTGAATATGCCTCAAAAGTGCTTGGAATTGTAATTTCCCTATATCACAAAATTCGTGCGATATCAAAAATCTGACTTCATATTCTTCTTCAGCGGGTTAAAATTAGGGAGACAAGGGTCTAACCCCAATTTTAGAGCAAACAAATAGAAATTTCAAATTTCAAAAATTTTGATTTCCAAAATCGATCCGCGACAGTGCCGCGACACACAACTATCACGAACTAGTGTAAATCTGTCATCCACGATAGGTTCACGTTGCAGACCAGACGTGGACCTATATAAATTCTACCCAGTTATTTTTCTTACTGTCGAAGGCTTTTAAGTCTTGGGCCTAAGTGTCCCCGAACATGAATATACCTATACCTAACCATTTTTCAGTCTCATATCATTCTAAACATTCCACAATACTCATTCAAACACTTAGACAATATTTTATCTCCTAAACTAAAGTCTCAAAACCCTCTCTGGATCTAAGGATTTCCTCTCAAGCTTCAAGTCTCCATCTCTAATCTTCATCAAATTCATCTCCAAAGCTAAGGTATGTGGGTTTCTTTCATGGGTTCCTTTCACCTATGATACCCAAGCTCCCTTTTACTGTAAGTTTCGTGATTTAAAGTTGATTTACTCATAGGTCTATTTATTTCTTATGAAATTCACACCATGTTGCATTTATGAAATTGTGACTGGTTTACCATGTTTGGAGTTATGAATCTAAGGTCTATGGTGAGAATTAATGAAGGGTGTTGATGTATATCGTTAGATGGTGTTACCTAATATCTATTGATGTCTTTAGACTGATTTTTCTAGCATGATTTCACTCTTGAATTGCATGATTTTATAGTAGCATTACACACCCTCTAAGTGTCTGATAAAATATTTGGTTATGAATTCCTGAGGAATTGAAGGTCCAATGTATATCTTATGAGTTGAATGACTATATGATGATGGAATGATAATAAAATGATAATGAGAAGGAATGTATATGTATGATGATGAAAAGAATGTAGATATAGTGTTGGGCATAACCAAGCCTAACTTAGGGGTTTGCAGGCCCGAGTAACCTATCGAAGGGTTGGTACCTTAGGCGCTTAGCTCAAGGGGTGCTAGGCTCGGGAAACCTTGTTGGGGGTTGGTACCCATTAACCTTGATGGAGGTTTTGTACTCTGTCAATCTTGATAGGGCATACTTCGTCAACCTCGGTGTGGGGTTTGTACTCCATCAATCTCATGAAGGGATTCGTACCTCATACGCCTATCCTAAGTGGTGGTAGGCCTTGGCTTGCAATATAATGGTCACTCCTTACACTCTTATTATGAACTATATAAGCATGGTTTTACTTCATACATCATTCATACATGTCATATTATTAGTATGCAATTCATTGCTTATGATTATGCATTTTTCCTTGATACCTACCTCTTGTTGCATTGCATCCTACATACATAGCACATTCAAATGTACTAAGAAATACTCTATGTTACATGATGTCACCATGTAGGAATCGGTGTACCGCTTGATCCTCCTCCTCCACGTCGCTGGTACTCCTTCTATCAAGCTTGTTGGTGAGTCTTCTATTCTGGGGATTTTACCTATGGTCTATTGCTATGTATTAAAAACTTTTTCTCTTTGATAATGTATTGACTATGAGGGAGAACTCGGTTGCTTTGTCTTGGCTGCCACTTTAATCAATGTAGTAGAGGTGTTGTTGGACATTTTATATACCTATGTTATGAGCTTGACTCTATTGACACTTGATGTTTACGATATGGAAGTTTATCCTTAGTCCCAATTTTCCCTTGTTTATGTTTATCTCTTATTGACATTCTAATTGATTTTGCGACCAAAGATGTGTAATGATATGTTATGAGGCCTGTTTGGGGTTCCTCCGGGTTCCCCATTCGATCGGTCACGTCTAGGCCCTAGGTTTGGGTCGTGACACTATCACTTGTTGAATTGAATCCTACATAATTAGTATATTCAAATGTTCTAACATATACTCTATGCCTATATGATGTCACTATGTAGGAACCGAAGCTCCACTTGAGCATCTTTATCCACGTGGCTAGTACGCTTCCACTCAAGCTTATAGGTGAGTCCTCCATTTCAGAGGCGTTGCTTATGATCTCTTACTATGTCCTAGAACTACCTTTCTTTTATGTAGATGTTGACTATGATGGTGAGCCCAATTACTTGTCTTGGACCCCGCTCTTATCTATGTATTAGAGGTGTTGTTGGACATGTCACATGTAATATTGTGAGCATTGACTATCTCTTGAATCTTGTTGTTGTGATATGAATGATGTCTCTTAGCTTCGGTTATCTCTGTTTCTACTCTTTTGTTGCTATTTTATTACTTTCGCGACCAAGGATGTGTAATGATGTTCTAAGAGGCTTGCTTTGGGTCCCTTTGGGTTGCCCTTGCGCCTGTCATGTCTAATCCCTAGGCTTGGGTCATGAAAAACTTGGTATCAGAGCACTAGGTTGTTAGAGCCTCGGAGGCCGACACATCGCATGGACTAGAGTCCTTTTGATGGTTGTGTTGTGCACCATAACTATGAGCTAGAGGCTACAAGGCATTTAGGAAATGTTTCCCTTCTTCTTACTCTAAGTCGTGCCGTAGAATTTGAAGTAAGGTTTTTCCCCAAAATGATTATCTGTTGCTATGCTAGATTATGCTTAACACGAGAGGGAGAAGAGCCCGCACACCCGAGGAGCAACCGACTAATGGGGAGCTTCGGGATGCTCTTACTTTGCTTGCACATTTTATGGTTTATCAAGCCAACCAAGGGGCCCTAGCGCCTGATGCTCCTAAAATGGCATCTCAGCTGAGAGACTTCGTGAGAATGAATCCTGCTGAATTCTACGGGTCAAAGGTGAGTGAGGACCTTCAAGAGTTCATTGATGAGGTTTACAAGATTTTGGCTATCATGGATGTGAGGTTGGAGGAAAAGGCGGAGTTGGTGGCCTACCAACTCAAAGGGGTAGAACAAATACGGTACAATCAATCAAAGGAAAAGAAGGGAGTCAACTATGTGGCACTTTGGGAGGAGTTCAAGGTGGCCTTCCTTAATCGGTTCTCCCCCCTTGAACTTAGGGAAGCTAAGTTGGTGGAATTTATGAACTTGAGCCAAGGATCTATGAGTGTGAGGAAGTATGCCCTCAAGTTTCACCAACTATCAAAATATGCTCCACATTTGGTGGCCGACTCAAGATTTAGGATGAACAAATTTTTTATGAGCATTTTCTACTTGGTTAGTGAGGAGTACCAGTCCGCCATGTTGATTAGTTACATAGACTTATCACATTTGATGACCTATACCAAACAAATGAAGGAGGAGAAATTGAGGAAGAGGAGGGGTCATGCGGCTAAAAGAGCCCGTTTTGAGGGGAAGTTCAAAAAGGGTGGCCGGTTCCATCAAGGACAAGGTTCTTCTCATAAGAGGGTTGCCAATGATTTTCAAAGTGCCCAAGGTTTTTGAGGTGTGGTTCCTAGTAGTGGTTGTCCAAAATGTGGTAGGGCTTATAGTGGTCCATGCTTGAGGGACACTAATACTTGTTATGGTTGTGGGGAGGTTGGGTATAAGGTTATGGATTGCCCTTGAAATTGCAACAAGGGTAAAGAGGTTTGTCCATAAGGTGGTAATGCAGTTCCTTTGGGGAGAGGTGGTCCACAAGGTGATACCCCAAGGCACAACCGATATTATGCTCTACATGGGAGGCAAAGGGTTGAGGAGGTTCCCAATCTTGTCACCAGTATGTTGAAAATCTTTAATTTTAATGTTTATGCATTGATTGATCTGGGTGCCACTCTTTCTTTTGCTACCCCCTCTATTGCCAAAAAGTTCCACGTTAACCTTGAGTTATTGTGTGAGTCATATGAGGTATCTACTCTTATCGGTGCATCTATTGTTGCTAGCAAGGTCTATAGAAATTGTCCCATTTGCATTTTGCATAAAATATTACCTTGTGATCTTGTTGAGTTAGATATGGTTGATTTTGATGTCATTCTTGGGATGGATTGGTTGCATGCATACTATGTCTCTATTGATTCTAGAACCCATAGGGTCATGTTTAAATTCCCAAATGAACCCATCCTTGAGTGGGAGAATCATGATGTGGTGGTCAAGGATAGGTTCATCTCTTGTATTAAATCAAGTAAGTTCATCTCTAAGGGGTGTCTTTACCATCTTGTGAGAGTTAAGGATGTGGAGTCTAAGGTCCTTCCCATAGAATCGGTTTCAGTTGTAAATGAGTTACTTGATGTCTTTCCAAATGACCATCCTGGTGCTCCTCTCAAAAGGCAAATAGATTTTGGTATAGATCTCCTTCCCTATTCTCAACCCATTTCTATTCCCCCTTACCGTATGGCCTAGGCGACATTGAAGGAACAATTGAGGGACTTGTTGGAGAGGGACTAGCCAATCACCGTGGGATGCACCAGTGTTGTTTGTGATAAAGAAGGACAGGTCCCTTATAATGTGTATTGACTATCGGCAACTTAATAGGGTCACCATCAAGAATAAGTCTCCTCTTCCAAGGATTGATGATTTTTTTGACTAATTGCAAGGGGATAGCCATTTCTCTAAGATTGATATTCGGTCCGGGTATCATCAAGTGAAGGTGAGGGAGTATGATATTCCCAAGACGACCTTCCAGACTAGGTATGGGCATTATTAGTTTGTTGTGATGTCTTTGGGTTTGACCAATGCACCAACCATCTTCATGGACCTTATAAATAGGGTCTTCAAACCCTCCCTTGATTAACTTGTTGTGGTATTCATTGATAATATTTTGATATATTCCCGTGGTGAGGAGGAGCATAGGGCTCATTTGAGGGTTGTGTTGAAAAGATTGAGGGAAGAGAAGTTATATGCCAAGTATGAGAAGTTTGAATTTCGATTGAGGGAGGTTACCTTCCTAGGACATGTGATATCGGGGGATGGTATTAAAGTGGATCCTAAAAAGATCAATGTGATTAGAAATTGTCATAGACCATTGACCCTCTCGGATATTAGGAGCTTTTTAGGCTTAGTAGGTTATTATCGGAGATTTGTGAATAGAATCTCTTCTGTTGCTTCTCTCATGACTAAATTGCCCCAAAAGAAGGCCAAGTTTTTGTGGATCGATGAGTGTGAGAGGAGATTACAAACATTGAAAGCTAAACTTATGTCCTCTCCTATTTTATCGCTACCAGAAGGGCTAGAGGGATTTGTTATGTACTGTGATACTTCTCGAATTGGTTTGGGTTGTGTGTTAATGCAAAAGGGTAAGGTGATAGCCTATGCTTCTAGGCAACTCAAAGTGCATGAAATGAATTATCCTACTCATGATCTTTAATTGGCTGCCATAGTATTTGCATTAAAGATTTGGCGTCATTACTTATATTGGGTACATGTAGATGTGTTCACCCATCATAAGAGTTTCCAATATGTCTTCACTCAAAAAGATCTTAACTTGAGACAAAGGAGATGGTTAGAACTTCTTAAGGATTATGGTATGAGTGTGCATTATCATCTGAGTAAGGCTAATATGGTGGCGGATGCTTTGAGTAGGGTGCCTATGGGTAGCCTAGCTCATGTTAATGGTGATGATAAGGAGGTGGCTAGAGAGGTCCACCGTTTGGCTAGATTGGGAGTTAGGTTGGGAGAAGTGGGTAATGGTGGTGATGTGGTTGTTGATGGTTCTAAATCTTTATTGTTTGAGGAGGTGAAAGCTAAGCAAGATCTTGATCCCTCCTTGGTGGAATTGAAGGCCTTGGTTAGTGATGGGAAGTTGGAGGTTTTCTCCCAAGGGGGAGATGGTACCCTTAGATACCAAGGTAGGTTGTGTGTGCCTTATATTGATGGCTTGAGACAGAGAATTCTTGATGAGGCTCATTGTTCTTCCTATTCTATTCACCCCGGTTCTACTAAAATGTATAGAGATTTGAGAGGGGTATATTGGTGGGGTGGCATGAAGAAAGACATTGCCAAATTTGTGTCTGGTTGTCATAGTTGTCAACAAGTCAAAGCAAACATCAAAGGCTAGGTGGCCTAATCCAAGGCATAGGTGTTCCTACTTGGAAGTGGAAAGAGATTAATATGAACTTTGTAGTTGGTTCGCCCAAGACTAGGAAGGGTTTTGATTACATTTGGGTTGTGGTTGATAAAATGATGAAACAACTCACTTTATACCGGTTAAGACCACATATTAGGCTGGAGAATATGCTAGGTTGTACATCTATGACTTGGTGAGATTGCATAAGGTTCCTTTATCCATCATATTGGATCATGAAATTCAATTTACTTTATGTTTTTGGAGATCTTTCCAAATAGGTCTTGGTACAAAGATTAAACTTAGTACGACCTTCCACCCTCAAACGGATGGCCAGGCCGAAAGGACAATTCAAACCCCCGAGGATATGCTTAGAGCTTGTGTATTGGCGCTTAAAGGTAGTTGGGATGATCATCTCCCATTGATCGAGTTTGCCTACAACAATAGATATCATTCTAGCATCGGTATAGCTCCTTTTAAGGATCTTATGGTAGATGTTGTAGAACACCGGTCGAATGGTTTGAAATTGGTGAGGTGGATTTGTTGGGACCAGATCTGGTTATGGAGGCTCTTGAGAAGGTTAGGATTATTAGGGAGAGGTTGAAGACGGCTCAAAGTCGCCAAAAGTCCTATGCCGATGTGAGGAGAAGGGATCTTGAATATAAAGTAGGTGATTGGGTTTATTTGAAGGCGTTACACATGAATGGTGTGGTTTGATTTGGTAAGAAGGGAAAGTTGATCCTAAGATATGTGGGCCCTTATAGGGTAATGAGGAGGCAAGGTAGCTTATGAGTTGGAATTGCCTAGTGAGATGGAATTGTTTCATCCGATCTTTCATGTATCCATGTTAAGGAAATGTTTGGGAGAGCCTAATGCTATTGTGCCTCTTGATGTTGTAGGTGTTGTTGAAGATAATTTGACTTATGAAGAGGTTTCTGTTCAAATTTTTGATAGACAAGTAAAGAGGTTGAGGAACAAGGATGTGGCTTCCATTAAGGTCCTTTAGAGGAATCAACAAGTTGAAAGTGCTACTTGGGAGGCCGAAGCAGACATGTAAAAGAGATATCCTTGTCTTTTCCACTCCACTCAATCCCAAGGTATCAATATAAATCCCCAATATAATTTCAAGTCTAAGTTCAACACATGACACATGCATACATTCATGTTTAAATTGACAAGTTCATGATGATTTTACACTTATGATGAGATTTTTGAAATGATGTTTAA